>JAHRHZ010000098.1:18864357-18894269 GCA_024137785.1 Ginglymostoma cirratum
GGGTGTGGTGGGGCTGGAGGGGAGTGTGGAGCGGACAAGGGAGTCGTGGAGGGAGTGGTCCCTCCGGAAGGCAGACAAGGGTGGGGAGGGAAAAATGTCTTTGGTGGTGGGGTCTGATTGCAGATGGCGGAAGTGTCGGAGGATGATGTGTTGGATCCGGAGGTTGGTGGGGTGGTATGTGAGGACGAGGGGGATTCTTTTTTGGTTATTGTTGCGGGGACGGGGCATGAGGGATGTGTTCCGGGAAATGCGGGAGACACGGTCGAGGGCGTTCTCGACCACTGTGGGGGGGGAAGTTGCGGTCCTTGAAGAATGAGGACATTTGAGATGTGCGGGATTGGAGTGTCTCATCCTGGGAGCAGATGTGGCGGAGGCGAAGGAATTGGGAATAGGGATAGCATTTTTGCAGGAGGGTGGGTGGGAGGAGGTGTATTCCAGGTAGCCGTGGGAGTCATATTTCACCCTGGGAACCTTGCAGCCCAATGGCATCAATGTGGATTTCACAAGCTTCAAAATCTCCCCTCCCCCAACTGCATCCCAAAACCAGCCCAGCTCATCTCCACCTCCCTAACCTGTTTTTCCTCTCACCTCAAGCCACACCGCCATCTCCTATCTCCTGACATCATCCCGCCCCCTTGACCTGTCCGTCCTCCCTGGACTGACCTATCTCCTCCCTACCCCGCTACCTACACTCACCTTTACTGGCTCCATCCCCGCCTCTTCGACTTGTCTGCCTCCTCTCCACCTATCCTCTCCTCTATCCACCTCCCCCTCTCTCCCTATTTATTTCAGAACCCTCTTCCCTTCCCCCATTTCTGATGAAGGGTTTAGGCCCGAAACGTCAAGTTTTCCTGCTCCTATGATGCTGCTTGACCTGCTGTGTTCATCCAGCCCCATGCTTGTTAAACTTATGCCGTCTAGTTTTGGACTCCCCTACCCTTGGGGGAAAAAAGACCGTGGCTATTCAGTTTATGTGGATTTTTTTTGAAGTTAATTGGACTAGTCATTAGACTGCCATGAAAACCGCACAAAAATAAACAACCACATGTCTGAATTGGACCTTCAGTTCTGTAGCCCTAACTACTGTAAGCCTAAAATAACCCCTGCTGTCTCAGTTTTTAAATTCTGTATTGACCATCACCCTTTGGGGAAGGAGAGAGTTCAGCATTTCTAGAATCGTAGAATCCCTACAGTATGGAAGCAGGCCATTCAGCCCATTGAGTCCACGTCACTCCTCTAGAGAGCACACCAAAAACCCCTGCTGTGAGGCAGCAGTGCTAATTACGGAGCCAGCGTGCTGCCTCTTAGAGGTTTATAAAATCATGAGGGGCATTGATAAGGTGAATAGCAAAGGTCTTTCACTCAAGGTAGAGGCGTCCAAACCTAGAGGGCATAAGTTTAAGGCGGGAGGGGAAAGATTTAAAAGGGATCTGAGGGGCAACTTTTTCCACACACACGGTGGTTTTTCTGTGGAATGGGCTGCCGGTGGAAGTGGTAGATGCAGGTGTAGTTACAACATTTACAAGACATTTGGACAAGTGCATGAATATGAAAGGTTCAGAGGGATATGGGTCAAATGCAGGCAAATGGGACTAGTTTAGTTTGGGAAACTTGCTCAGCATGAAAGAGTTACACCAAAGGGTCTGTTTCTGTGCTCCATGACTCCAGTCACCTTAATAATGCCCCTCATGATTTTATAAACCTCTATAATGTCAATCCTCCGCCTCTGACTGTCGAGGGAATAAACATCCAGCCTATTCAGCCTCTCCCTATAACTCAAACCCTCCAGACCTGGCAATATCCTTGTAAATTTTTCCTGCACCCTTCCTAGTTTAACAGCATCCTTCCTATAGCAGGAAGACCAGAATTGTACACAGTATTCCAAAAGTGGCCTCACCAGTGTCATTTACAGCTACAACATGATGTCCCAACTCCTGTACTGAATGCTGTGACCAATGAAAGCAAGTGTGCCAAAAGCTGCCTTCACCACTCTGTCTGCATGCGACACCACTTTCAAGGAATAAAGAACTGGCACCCCTAGGTCACTCTGTTCAACAGCTCTACCATTAACTGTGTAAGTCCTGCCCTGGTTTGCCTTATCAAAATGCAACACCTCACATTTATCTTAATTAAACTGTATCTCCACTTCTCGGCCCATTGGCCCACCTTCTTTAGTGTCCTTTATTCCACTAATTTTGGTGTCATCCGTAAACTTGCATGTACCAACAATTTTCAATGTGGCAAGATCCTTTCCTGATACTTTTAACCAAGGAATGCCATGGGATACTTTCCATGCAGCTAAGTAGGCAGATGGGGCTGTTCTCAGTTTAACATCATTTGAGAGATGGCACCTTTGATCGTGCAGCACTCATTCAGTACTGCACTGCAGTGTCAACCTCTATTTTTGTGCTCAGGTTTAGGAATTGGATGTGAACAATTGTAAAACATTTTGTTGCATAGACAATATAATTGCACAGAAGGGCTAGTAAGTAAACCAGTGGAATGTTAAGACATTTTTCCAAAAGCTGGATCATTCTGTCATTAGTGATCATTACCTGGACAACTGTTTGGAAAATGTCCACCTGTAAATGAAGAGGGTTTATTTGAAAATATTTTGATATTTTGTCAGGTTTATTAGATTGTCTTGTAATTTTTTTTGTGAAAAGAAGTGCCAAAAAGCAATGGATTACAATACTGTATATGCTTATTCTGCATATTTCCTATTTTTGCAATAACTTTTAGTTAAGTAATGTACTAACTGGTTTCTTCATTTCTTCCCCTGTTGACGCTGCGGATGCTTCTCTCCAAACAGCAAATGGTTTGTTTTTGCTTGCCTTTCTTTTCTTGTCTGTTTGTTCTGCATTGGTATCTTTGGCAAAATCCCTAAGATCATTCTGTTACCTGAATCCTATCAAACAGTAATTATTGTCTGGCCAGAGTTTGTATTGAAAGAGGGAAAAGAAATCAAATATTGAATACGTATACAGGATGATCTGAAATTTGTCCAGTGGTAGTATGAACCTCAAAATTGCAACATTTAACAATTAAAAGTGCCCATAGCATAGTAAAAGTATTAAACGTTGCACTCATTTCGTATTTGTTATATTTTTGTAATTGCACTTTTCTCTTGATGCTAAATCAAGGTAAAACATCGAATAATGACAAAGTGTGAATTAAAAGCAAGAAAATTTGAAAATAGCCAAAAAGAAATTACTATTAGCCTATGAAAAGTAATCCCAAATGACCAATTGAAAGAAACCACCATTATAGATGACAGGGAAATGTGACAAGTCAATTGCCCAATATTGAAAAATTGCAGAATACAAATGTCATTAACAATTTTACCAAATAAGTTGTCTTTTAATGCCTTCGTTGGGAAAATTGGAAGACTGAACCTTTCCCAAACTCCTGTATTAAACATGAAATAATACTCCACATTTTGCTGAAGCTTTTTGTGTTGCACTGTCTGGGACAGTCGACAAGAATGTCACTTTAAAGGGTAAACTGACTTTATTTTTATTCATCTATCACATGTTTGAGCAACAAGTGAAAATAGCTGTTTCATACTACTGTTACTCAATAACAGTATGAGTGGTGTTTGCCACTAATGGGTTGCTGCATGAAGCCAACATCCTGGGAATCACACAAATGAGTACTGTGCTGGCATGGTGCTAGGTATATAGGTCATACCTCCTGTAGACTGGTGGATCACATTAAATATTATATCAGTTCGGCTGTTTGCCACAAGCAAAGTACTGACCAAACCAACCAGCCCACATTTCCAAACTCTCTCCTAATGTTCTGATGGTAGATCTGATTCCAAATTGGACAGCCTTTGCTAAATAGTCCTGTGTGTGAAGAATTACTCTAACAATCAATTTTGCATTGTTAGTTAGGTTTGCAGTGTGCTGTACTTGCATGTACTAGAAGCAGCAACATATTAACTGACAGTCCAATACTCTGCAGACAGAAAGAACATGTATGTAACACCACACCTGTTTCAGCTCAACAGAATAGGTGCCAGCCATTCTCTGTTGATTTCTCAGGACAAATACCTTGATTAATGAACCAATCAACCTGCTGGAGTTCAAATATAAATAAAGCTTGTGTTTGACCAGTCATCATTGACTGGTGCATTCTGCATGGCAATACCTTCACCAATCGATCAGAATACACCTCATACAGATAAACGTTGCTTTTCATTAACTTTTGTATTTCTTCTAAATTGACCTCATGAGTTCAAGACAGGAAGCCATGACAAAATGAAGTTTTTTTGCAGTACCCAAGTTCTGTAGTCCGAAATGGTGACGATACTTCATTGTTAGCTGAATGCAGATCCCTGTGATCTCAGAATGTACACTGTACACCATTGTCCAAGATATTTAGCCAGCACCCAAGTAGCCCTACTGACACAGTAAGTGAATAAAATTGAGTGACCATGGTTCTATTAATTTTAAAATAGTTATGGAGAGGGACAAAACTGGTCCACAGGTTCAAGTTCTAAAGTGGGGCAAGGTGAATTTTGATGGAATTAGACGTGAGCTTGCAGAGTTTGATTGGAGCAGTTTGTTTGCAGGCAGAGGGACCTCTGTAAAGTGGGAGCCCTTTCAAAGTTTGACAGCTAGAGTTCAAGGTCTATATGTTCCTGTGAGGGTGAAGGGCAAGATTGGCAGAAGTAGGGGACCCTGGATGACAAGAGATATTGAGGCTTCTCAATAAACAATTGAGTTGAATTTTGAATGCTGTCAATCAGAAGGACCAAAACCATCCATCACCTGTGTTACTGTTTGTTAGAAAAATATTTTCTAATTAACCTGTTCAAAGATGTTAATACACACCTCTGGAGCAGGCGAGACTTGAACCAGGGCCTCCCAATCCATGGGTAGGGACACTACCATTGCACCACATGAGGGCCCCTCATAAGAGGATCCTGTTCTAAACATGCTAATTTATGACACCGATGAAATAGGCACAGTTGTAGCAGAGAGGTGCCTGACAAGGAACTAATTCATAACTTTGAATTCAGCGCCTAATGAGATCTCCTAGAAACTTGGGAGTGCTGCTGAATCCAGGATCAGGTCCTCCTTCTCTCCTCATGTCCTCTCGGCATTGACCATGTCAAGACCCTTAAGAATCCTATATGTTTCAATGAGATCACCTCTCATTCTTTCTATGTTTCTATGTTTCATGTACAAATACCCACGAGTCCCTTTTGTGTTGTAGCTTCCTGCAGTTGATCTTCATTTAAATTTTTTTCTGTTCTTTTGTGTTCCCTTCCAAAGTCAACTTCATATTTTCCCGTGGCATGCTTCATTTCCCAACTTTTTGCCAACTTAATTAACCTATCACTACCTCTCTGTGAATTGTTTGTATCCCTCTCGTAACCTGCTTTTTCACCGAGTTTTGTCATCTGTCAAATTTGACTACAGTGTATTTGCTTCCTTCCTCTAAGTCATTAATACATCTTGTAAACAGTTGTGGTTCCCGCACTATCCCTGTGGAACCCCATTGGTCATGAGTTGCCAACCTGAAAAAGAACCCCTTCTCCTTAATCGTTGTGTTTCCTATCCATTAGCCAGTTCTGTGTCATGACAATATTCTGCCTCCAACACTGTGGGCTCTGATGTTTTGGCTTAACCTTTGTGAGGAACCTTTTGAATGCCTTCTGAAAGTCCTAGTACAGCACATCTGCTGGTTCCCCTCAATCTACACTGGTTGAGACTCCCTTGAAAAACACCAAAATTAGTCAGACATGATTTTCCTTTCTTGAAGCCATGCTGACTCTCCTTGATTAGATTGATTTTCCAAATGCTGTGGTATTTCTTCCTTTAATAATTGATTCCAATACTTTTCTAATAGTAGATGTTAGGCTAATCAGCATTTAGCTACCTGCTTTTTGCCTCCCTTTTTGAATGGGATGTCACTTCAGCAGTTTTCCGATCCTGTGATACTGCTCCATCTTTTTGTCTATCTTATGCTTTTATAATGATAGAGAGTAAAAATTTAATTAACTCATTTCTAAACTAAATAGAATTGTTTTAATTGACCTCAAAATAACAAGAACAAACCCAGAGCACTCTGCAATAAAATGGAATTTAAAATAGAATTATTCAGACAGAATAAATCTTAAATTGATACAATCTTCTGTATGTGACATAAACACCCCAAATTTACAAAGTAGTGTATCTTCTGACTCATCTTTTGCTATGATATGGGAGACTTGCTTGTGTTATATTAGAAATGTGCTGAGAATTATTTGTTTTTAATAGGTATTCATTATTATTATAGTTAATATCTGACATCAAACATTAACGTGGAAGCAACATTTACTGCCTGTTGACTGATTTTTGCATTGCTAGGATCAGAAGAACAAAAATAGAACTTTATCTCCATGATCTTAAGATATATTCTGGTATATGCCAATGAGGTGTTTATATACCCTGTATTCTCATTTTGACTTGGAGTTTGTTGGCGTAATTGTGCAATGCCATCATTTGATCTCTGGTAACCAACTAATTCCCAATTTAAATTAACAGTTTTGGATCATGATATTGTGGTTGCACAAACATAGCTGAATACATAAGTACAAAATGGCCTAGTCTCACATGCACAAATGTGCAGTGGGTCAGATTTATATTTTCAAAAAGGAGTTGCTCAAATTCTGCATGAGCCAATCACTCTGCTTCTTATGTCAGTGCCTTTTTACAAATCAAACATAGAAAAAAACGTTCAATACTTAAATTACCAGTTGGTGATCTGTGATTCTTGTGCGTTCAATTCAAATGAAGTCACCCATAAACTTAAAATGGCTTTCAGCTACCATTTACTTTTTTAAAGATTACTTCACAAAATCTTTTACTTTAATCTCATATTAATTCCATTGAAGTAAAGCTTACCCATGCAGTTTTTCACACAAACATGCTTCAAAAATATGAACATTTACTGTGGTAATTTATTATTTTACCAAAATTTGATAATTTTGCATATTTCAAAAACCAAAGTTTAAATGTTGTAGTAATTGATTGGCTTCTCAACTTGTGAAAAAGTTCAATCAATTAATTTTTAATGGCTAATAACTCTAAATTATCATTGTTTCTATACGTGTAGTGAATTATTCTATCTTTCTTATGATATTAATTCCTTTTTCAGTGTTTTCGTACTGAACATACTCAGGATATATTTGAAATTTCCCTTGACAGAAAAACATTTTTTGACTTGTTGTAAGTGAGCAAAACTGTCCTGTGAGTTTAGTATGTCAGAAAGAGTGTGAAATCTCTCTTAATGTGGCTTGAATTACAAACACCAAACATACTCAGCATACTTTGGTGTATGAGTGCCTATAATGTTCTCAATTAGCCTGGGCCTTTTCCTTTCAGCAAATTAAATCTACATATTCCTATTCAATTTCCATTAAGAGATCAGAGTATGCACTCCCTTTTAAGGATTTTGCAAGTGATGGAATTGTTGAAGATAACTGATTATATTTTACTCTTTTGAATCCCAGATTGATTTCCTGAACTCTGTAATAGTGGATTTACAAAGGAAGAATGAGGAACTGAAGGCGAAGCTAGCACAGATTGCTGAAGCATCCCTTAATGGCAATGATGCTACTGATGAAAACAATTTTGGCAGGTAAGTTGAAATGATAAATATATTGTGAATTTTCTGAATGCAACATGAAGTTGATAATCTGCACTGAGAAATCTGATGATTCTTCACATCTTGAACCCTTGATATTCAGTCATTGAGAGATTAAAGGGACAGGAAATTAGAATGGCAGGTGTGCAACTCTCTTAAGCTATCCAGTACTGATAGTGCCTTAAAGAAGTTGATTGCTTCCCATTAGTTTGATTTGTAGATTTAATTGTACTGTTCTGAGAAGCACTATGCATAGTATAGGTAGATCAGGATTTTGCTACCTCACCCATAACCATAAGATATGGGGGATCTCTGATTTAAAAGTGTCTGTCTCATTCTTGATAACAACCTAACATCAACAGCCCTCTGCAGTAAAAAAAAATCCACAAATTCACTGTCCTCTGAGAGGGGCAAAGTCCTTCTTATCTTGCCTTCTGTGGGTGACCACTTACTGTGACGTTATGCCCTCTGTTTTTAGACTCAACCATAAGGAGAAACGATCTCTTCACAGACCCCTGGTGCCCTCTCCCATTGAAAAGTTAGTTGTCAGTTGTATGTAACACAAGAAAGTTGAGAGGGAAAGGTATAATAAGTACCAAGTCTTCTAAAACACAAGGCCACCAGAGCCTTTCATACTTTCTTCAACTATTTAATGTTGTGACCTTCAGCAAAGGGACATAAAAATTTAGTTCTCAGACTAAACACTGATGATATTGCCATGCAATCTGCTTTTACAGCTTAGATGAGACACAAACAAAGAAAAAACCACCACCTCGTCTCTTCTGTGATATCTGCGATTGCTTTGACCTCCATGATACAGAGGATTGTCCCACACAAGCACAGATGTCTGAATTTCCACAACATACTACTTACCACGGCAACAGAAATGATGAGCGACCCTATTGTGACATCTGTGAGGTTTTTGGGCACTGGACAAACAACTGTAATGATGATGAAACCTTTTAACGCAATACCAGAATACAGACATGGTCTGCATTTTTTGTGTAATTCTGCAGTTTTTTATGCTCTTTTCTGCTTAACCATTTTTCTCTTGTCATTACTCTGTACTGCACATTCATATAACTACATTTATTACGGTTTCAGTATCAAATAACTTGAAAAATTAACTTATACCGAACAATTATTAAATTTGGTTTAAGATTCACTGTATTAAAATCTTGTAGTATTTGAAACTATCTGCTTCTGAATGTCAGACTTTATGTATAAAGAGAGTGTGGAAATTATATTGTTTTACATATTATATGTAAAATATGTGGGAAATTAGGCTTATAAACATGTACATACCTTGATTTATTTTGTCCAACAGTAACTTACTCAGAAATCAGCATAAGGATATGTTGAATATTTTTCTTTATTTCTAAGTTTGGGTTTTGAAATTAATGTATAGTATTATAATTGTTGGAGGGAGAAAGCGTATGTAAGGACAGTATTAATCCAACAGTGTGTCAAGTTTAATAAATTATTATCTTTGTTTTGATTGCCTTCACTGATTTGTACATGATGTAGAGTGTTTAATTCATCTTCTGTATTTTTAATTCCGAAATGTGTTAGATTGTCTGATTATTGTTTCCTTCATCATTTTTTAGAATTTCATGTTTGATATTCATGTAGTCAAACCAACATCAGTATAAGATGTTCTGTGGTAATGAACTTCTAAGTGCATTTATGATCCCAGCTGATGTTTGTACTGGATAAGTCAGATCCCAGAATGAATTCTGGCTTGACTTGATAGGTTTTTTTTTTTTTTTTTTTTTGTTTAAATGTGCCAGTCTTTCACTGAAATGTAAGCACACCAGACCGCAAATTTGGCTTTAGTAATAAATAAGTTTCTTACACAGAAGAAAAGTAAAATAGAAAAAAGTTATTTGCATATAGCACAATTTCAAAAAATAGGTCCTATCCTATAGTTCTCAATACATCACTATACAATTATTCAAAATACAGAGAAATGTACCTTCCGTATCAAATCTGTAGATTGATTTAACTGAGATAAAAGGTGCTGGAGAATCCGAGATAACAAGTTGTGAAGCTGGATGAACACAGCAGGTCAAGCAGCATCATAGGAGCAGGAAAACTTGACGTTTCGGGCCTAAACCCTTCATCAGAAAATCATTGATTTAACTGCTTGTCAGTTCCAGTCCGATGAGCTACGCAACTTTTTGCTATGATTCATTCACTTGAGATTCTCAGCTTTTGCATAACCAATGCAGACTGCTAACCAAATACTCCTGGTCACAAACTGGAACTCTGACACTGCGTTAACTTATTCTCTTAACTTTTTCTGAACAAACTCCGTTTTCTAGTCGAAACTATTCTTGCATCTGACTTTGGTCAGGTCTTTTTTGAACCAAATTCTAAAACTCTGTTTTAAAGAAAGAGAACATGCCTATTCTAGACTATGCTAAGCTAATGGCTTAATATTTTCTCTCCTGCCTTTTAAACACACTTGCATATACTATCTTAAATCATTATTTTGAAAATCTAATCTTGTTGAAATTAAATCAGTTCTCAAAAAAAACCTTTATGCCACTAATTTAAAATCCAATTTCTAAAAATGTGATCGTATGTATAAATCACACCTTTCATCACAATGCACGTTCCCATTTATAACATCTCTACTGACAAGTAAAATTGTTCACTTTTTGGTTCTAGGTTAATATCTAGAACAGTTATTTCATCTGATATTTCTAAACAACCAAAGTAACAATTACATTAAAGATGCTATTAAAATGTAACATCCCTAAAAGCCTCAAAAGTGTGTTATTACTCAGTGTAACACTGAGTGACATTATGTCAGATAAATCAAGGAAGCATTGTTAGTAAGTTTGCAGATGACACCAAAATTGGTGGTATGGTGGACAATGAAGAAGGTCACCTAAGAGTACAACATCAGCTGGGCCAATAGACCAAGGAGTGGTAGATGGAGTTTAATTTATGTGGCATGAACCTCCAGAAGAGGTGGTAGATGCAGGTACCGTTACAACATTTAAAGGACATTTGGATATGTACATGAATAGGGAAGGTTTAAGGAATGTGGGCTGAACGCAAGCAAATGGGACTGGTTTAGTTAGGGAATCCTGGTCAACGTGGACCAGTTGGACCGAAAGGTCTGTTTCTGTGCTGTGTGGCTTTAAATGAGGAAAGTGAGAGGAGTGGTGATGGTCTAAAGCTATTATCACTAGGCTGTTACTCCAGAAACTCCAGTAATGTTCAGGGGACCGGGTTTGAATCCCACCATGGCACATTGTGGAATTTGAATTCAGTAATTGGGGGGGGGGGGGGGTGGGAGGGAGTGGAAAGAGAAGGAGAAAAAATGTTAAAATCGTGGAATCTGATTGTCAGGAAAATACATCTGGTTCACTAATGTCCTTTAGGGAAGGAAACTGCCACTCTTACCTGGTCTGCTGTTTACTCCAGACCCACAGCAATGTGGTTGACTCTTAACTGTCCTCTGGGTGGCAATTAGGGATGGACAATAAATGCTGGCCTAGCCAGTGACACTTCCGTCTTATGAATTACTTTTGTAAAAAAAATTTAAAAGAAAAGGCCATAATTAGGTGCAAATAGGATTGAGAGCTGTAGGGGATTACACAGAGGAATGGGCAAGACAGTGGACAGATTGATTGATTTATTTTTCTCCCATTACTTTGAGATTTATTATGAATCAACCAAGTGTGGACATCACCAGGCTCTCCCATCACTATCCCTGGATATGTTGTGCCCCATGGGCAAATCAGTTCTCCCAGAATTGTGGCTTGCAGGGAGTGATATACATTTCTTCTAGATACTATGAGGATTGATGTCTTCAGATTGGTTAAATTCATGGAAATCTCATCTCCGCTAATAAGTCAGTCATCATCATATGAAGAAAACTCTGGAGGGAAAGATAACTCTTATACGTGAGAGCTTCATTGTCAACCGGTAAAAATGACTCCTTGGAACATTTACTGATCTAGCTGGGTGAGGAACTTCCAGATTTAACCTACCTCAGGTGTTGAGGACACAGGGAAAGAAGTTAAAATGTGGAAACAGGCCATTTGGTCTCTTGGTATTTACTGTGCAGTCAAGTAAATAGTCTGGTCATAATGTCATTTCCAGCATTTGTTTTTATTTTGTATCCAGCTATCAGTCTAATCTTGAATGTACGAGCATTTCACCAGACATTAAGTTTCTAGTCTCAATGCTTTGTAACTAAATTTATTTTGTTCTTCTAAGTCTGTTACACTTATCCTTATACTTATAAACGCTAATTTCAGACAAATCAATCACCCTAAGCAGCCTACATTTATTCCACAGCACTCCAGGCTGAAGTCAGTGAGGGAGAGAATGCCCATGGCCCATACAAATGACATGCAGCAGTTAAAACTTGCAAGAGCATTCATTCTTTCAAGGAAAAGTCTCCCTGTTTCACGAGGAAGTCCCGCTTAGTGAGCTGTCAACCACTGCAGTGGATGGGAGCAGTGGGCGAGTGTTGAGACTATAGGCACTCCAAAATGATGAGGAACCGATGTTAAGTTGAAGAATTGAGGATCTTTTATAAGGGACTGTCAACGAACTTGGGTGAGGGAGTTGGGGTGGATGTGAGAAAGTCAAGGCAAGATTCGGGTGGGTGAATGGGGAGGTATACTTGATGGGGTTTGTGTCCGATGGAGCCTATGAACGTGCAGATGTGGTCTTCCCTTGCCCACGTGGCTAAAGTTGTTTGGCTTCTTGTATATATGAGCCTACCCTTCTGCAAGTAAAATACCAGATGAGACAGGGTAAAGCCCTGCAGTGGCCTTCAAACCTGCTAATAGATTGTGTAAACACTAGCCTAGAGTGAATTCATATTATTATCCTCTTTAAAGTGTCAATAAACTTCCTATTGTGTAGAACTTTATTGGATATTACTACCCACATAAACACAAGCAACAGGAGGGAGTAACCCACTTGTTCTTATCCTCATTTGCAAGTACCACATTTTTAATTACTTTGCTTTTGGACTTTCTAAAAGTACTGTTTTAAACCACGGATACTGTGCAAAGCAATGGCTACAGTTTTAAAACTCGTTTACTTGAGGACAATGTGAGTTGTATACAATATTGTTTTCCCCTGATTCAAGAGAAAGCAGGCACCACAGAGTCAATGGGTTCTGAACCAGGATGACAATTGCTTGACAATGTTTTGATTGGCTCTTAATGAGGTGGCCTTGGCTCATGCGGGGACAGGGCAGCAGAGAATCCTCTAGCCTGCAAAGAGGTGAAAAGAAATCTATCTCTCTCGTTCTGGAGGTACCAGAAAGTCTCCAGTAACACTTGCTGCCTTCCATTCACCTTGCTGTGCAAATCCTCTGTTGAAGAACGAATAAAAATCTATCAAAAAGTGAAAGGGCAAATTCTCATCCAGCAAATGAAAAATGGTATCAGTGTGCAAACAACAGTGATTCAGCAGGAAAGAAGTAAAAGGGATCAGAAGAAACTGAAAGAAACAATTCATCTCTTGTGATTTAGACACTATTGAATTGTGTTTCCCTGACATTATTTTTCTTTTCCCAGCCTTAAAACCCATGTTGTCTGTCTGTTTGTGAAGGGGATGGGGAATTTAAAACGGCTAGAGTTTACATTAAAGTGTAATAAGTTAGCAATTCACAATTTTAATTTCCCTTGTTTAAAGCCAATTTGTTATTAATAAACAAGTTTCTTTTGTTAGGTACATAAACCAAGCAAGCGCTTTCTTTTGACTTGCGTTCATCAGTCAAGTAATTTGGGGGCTTTGAATAGTTTGACTGAATCTTTTCCTATTTGTAATAAGTCCAGGATTAGTGGAACTTGATTTGTAGTAAGAAGAAGCCAGTCTCTCTCTTCGAAGAGCATTGACTTGAGAGCTAGGCTACCTCAATATAATTGTACTCTCTGATGCAGAAGAAATCACTGTGCAACTAAGTGAAATTTGTTTTTTTTTCTGTTTCAATTCAAGATTTGAATACAAATTTTGAGTGCTATTATACCATGAATCCACTGAGTCTGAGACCATTTTGGTTCTAATGCTGAAGATGTATACCAAAACTTTCAGACAAATCATTTTATTATGGCTATTTTACTGGAATTTATCCAGTCATGTTGCCTAGGCATGTCCTCTGTACAGATAAAGGACAAATCTGACTAGCTGCTACTTTATCCATTTACTTCTAATCGAAAGTGAAGTAATGGTCAGAGTCATTAGATAATGCCAACCCATCAATAGCCTTCTCATCAACACTCAGTTTCGGTTTCCAAAACCAATAGATTTCACATTTAATCACAAAGTTTTAACATGGTGCAAGGATGAGGACAAATATCTTAGTTTCTCCAGCTACTGTGCATACTGTGACATTTAATGTAAAAGCGAAAAAGGCATTTTGTATTCTGCCTTTCATGGTCTTAAGACATTTCAAGATGCTTTATAGACAAAACTGTATTTGCGAAGCGCAATCACAGTTGTACTGTAGGAGATGTAGGTGTGAACAGAAAGGTTCAAAAAGAACAAAAGCTAACGAGCAGGCAACCTGTTCACATGGGTGAGTGATTCCCTTCCTCCTCTTCAAATAGTATGTTGAAAACCTTTTCATCCACTTGAGAAGGCAATTAGTGTCCTTTGTTTAATGTCTCTGGATATCACATTCAATATTGCAGAACAACCTCAATAATGCACTGAAATATCAGTTAACATTTTGTGTTTTAAGTTTCTGGAGTGGAACCTGAGCCCACAGAATGCTAACTCAGTTATGAGATTGCCACCACTGAATCACAACTGACACCCATGGTAGAAGTTTACAGCCTTTAAGACTATGCATGCCCCTTTCTAACTTTACTGTAAGGAGCTGGCCGTAGGTTAATGATTTCAAAATATTTTCACAATTGTTTACATAGAATCATTTTTATAACACCTGGAACACCTTATACTTTCTTGTGCATTCTAGGTTTAGTCTCCCCAAAGTATGCTGCTTAAGTTCATGGGCTGCAATAACATTACTTTGGGCGAGATTTTCACTTCTCTTCATATGAGGTTAGAGTATCTACTCCCTTCCAGGTTGTGTACCCACTCATGTGACACTGACATGCACTATGTCACACCATGTATGTTTATGATGTTAACCTCATTATATCCATCTCAACTACAGAAAGTTTCTCCAATTTTCATTTAAACATAAGTTTACATTTCTATGCTGCATCAACAGAAAATGAGTATTGGGAAGATTCACAACTTTGTGGGAGAGGGGACCCAGTGACTGACAACAGGGGCCTCTGGACTCATTTGGAGGTGGAGGTAGGTTTTGAGTCAAGAGAGATCTAAAGTTTATTTGTGAGTTTTGGGGAGGTGTATTCCTGCCCCTCCTGACTTACAATAACTCAATTTAATTATTTACCTACCTAGTCTTTTAGCATAGAGTACAGTTGTCAGAAAAAGTAAACTGAAAGCTGTCACTCAGCCCTCATAGTATAATTGTAGATTGAGTTCTAATAACATCAGATTTTTTCTTCTGTTACTGTGAAAGACCTAGGGCTGCCTTATTAGATTTGCTGTTATTTCACTGTTGTCGTGCCACGAATGTCACTAACCTAGTCAAAAATGCAGAATAATATCACGACACAGCAGGAAGGCAGCTAGATCCAAGAAGAGAGGTGACTGCCTTGATTCTAACTGCCATCTGCCTGGTCTTCACTGGACAGGGGGAGTTTGGTTCGTTTGGGTTACTTAAATTCCTATGTATTATCAAAACATAAAACTTGAATTGTTTAGCGATGGTTGCACTGACGCTGCAATTTAGTTTTAAGCTTCTCTTCCTAAATGAATTGTGTGTGATTTTAGGAAGGGGTCATTTGTCGTGATGTTGTGACTCAGATAACTCTGGAATGGAACCAGAATTAGTCCTCAATTTTAAACAGCGTTTTCGCAAAAAGCAACACTGTTGATTTGGTATTTTATATGCGTTCCCTGTGTAGTAACAGGTATACAGCGTTAGTTAATTATTGGTGAACTGAATTAGATTCAACGAGACCTCAGTACATAAAAGCAGCAACTCCACCAGAACATGGCCACATTCCCAGGGGCTGGTGATGGACAGGTCACGTCACGTGGGGCGGTGCATGCCGCGTCACATGACCCGGCTCAAGATGGCGGCGCACCTCAGTTATGGGAGAGTGGTTCTTAGCAACTTGCGAGAGGCGGCCCGCAAGGAGCTGCGCGAATTTCTGGATAAATGTGAAGGCAGCAAGGTCTGCACTGGGGGATGGAGGGTTTAGAGTGCGCAATACTCGTTGGAGCCGTCCGAGTCCTGAAAACTCCGTTCTCCGGACACCTCCCCCTCGGGATAAAGGATAAGGCGGCCCTGTCCAAAATTAAACCCTCCTCTGGAGAAGGATGACTCCCCTGGCCCATCTCACCCCCCGGGTAGGGGACCCTTCCAAGCATTAACTGCTCGGGGCAAGGTGGTCCTTTCCAAAATTAACCCCTGAAACCCTGGGGGAAAGAGAACCGGCCCCATCCATCTCAGCCCCTATATTCTCTAGGGGCAAGTGGACCTGTTGCAATATTAAAACCCTCGATCCTGCTTGTATTAACCACAAAGCCCAGTGGCAGGCGGATCCTTTCCAGTATTGCTTCCTAAAAGCCTATTGCGGGGGGGGGGGATGGAGGTTGGTGTATAAACCCCAAACCTTTGCAGGAGAGTGACCCTGTATATATCAGTCCTGAGGACAGGGGACCCTTTCAGTATCAACCCCTTAAAGCCCAGGGGCAGAGGAGACCATGTCCAATATTCACCTCTTGGATGTGGGGAGGGGTGAGTGGAAGAGTGTGACCCTATTCATATTAACCCTAAAAGCTTAGGTTCTGTTTGATCCCTTTTTTGTTAACTCCTGAGGGGTGCTGAACCTTTCTATGTAACCTTGGAGACCTCAGGGCAGTGTCGGTTGCCCTTGTGTCAATTAATCCTGAGGAATCTGTTAACAGTCTGCTTTATTATGAAAATACTGAACTAAACAATCGCTCAGCTTTAGGAAGATGGGTGTGCAATGTTCATGGTGGACACCTATTCGTGGTGTAATTAATTTTTCCTAAAGTTTTTAAGGATTCTGTTGTTCTGTTTTTATGAAGGGCTATTGATTTGTCAGAGCCCTGATTTTCCTGTTATAGTTTACATTCTTCAGGAAATGAGTTTGTAATGTTGTCAAACAGCTGTATTCTTGATCTTTCTTCACTCCTAAATAAATCCACAAAAACTGTTTATATCATAAGCTGATTTATTGGTTGAGTCAGCTTCCTCAAATGTGAAGTAAATAAAAATGCATGATATACATTTGTTACAAGACTAAAATTGACTTTCTCAGAAATAGAATTAAGAAATTAATTAAGATGCATTAAAACAAGATTCTGTGTTTGCATTCTTTCACAAAATTTTACTCAATCCTAATGTTTTTGCATATTTCTTTCCTACCACACCACTAGGTTGATCTGTTGATTCTTTTGGCCCTATAGCTTGAAACTTGTGCCTTTTCCTTCCTTCCTGCTGCCATCCCCACATTGAAAAAGAAGCCATGTTGAAACCTAAGATGTAAATGGGAAATATCACTTGATGTGCGAGGAAAAACAAAGTTATTGCTCCAGCTTGGATGGCTGTGTGTGTAATAAGTAGAGCATGCTAAAGAAATAGTACGCTTTAGACCGGTAGCATAGGGAAATCTATGCTAGGTTGGAAGGCAGGCCTGGTAAAGGACATGCAATAATGGTACAAAGCAAAAGTGATTGTTAGCGGGACAAGTAAATAAGTACCATATGAGGAAGCAGAGCTGCATATGTCAACAGCAAAACCGATAGCAGCGTCTATCTTAAAAAATTATGGAGTTGTGCTTATCATTTGAAATCATTGAACTCAAGTGTTGAATTTGGAAAATTGTAAAGTGGCTAACTAAAAGATGAGAAGCATTTGAACTTTTTAGGACGGTGTTAGTGGTCCAGGATTGAAAGGTCAAAGTGGGAGATTTAAAATGGCAAATGACTGGAAGCTCATGGTTAGGTTTGTAAATTGAATGGAAGTTATTGGCAGGCATCTGTTTGTGTTTGGTTTTTGTTTTGCTACTGTAAAGTGCCATGACATTTCTACTCTGCTAAAGTTCCAGTATCTGTGAATTGATTTTTCTGTAGTTACTGTGTTGCAACACAGTATGTTCATTTATGTCACTACGACTTGTTATTAATTTAGTCATGCTCACATTACTTCAGAGCAGCAATAAATTTTGTCAATGATTCAATCTTAACTGACATCTTTACACCTACAGAGATGATGGATATATTTGTGAAATCTTAGTAAAGTGCTCCCCTAATGGGTGGTGTCTGGTTCATTGAATATAGCACTATAAGCTTTCCAAGCCTAAAGAGTCCTTACATTTTAATTCAAAAGTGTGAGCAAAGTCATATGGTTTAATCTTTAGTATTGCAATATCTCTCTTTTCCTTTATGCCACTTTCTTAAAATTCTGTTTATTTCCAGTCACAGTCAATCTTTATTGTATTGAATATCAGAACAACCTGTTAACTTTATCTTTTCAGGTAGATAAAAATCTAGTGTAATCGCACTTTTTGTCTCATCTGACATTACTTTTAACAAGTATGGCATAATACCTCTATTTGTTCAGACTGTAATTATTTTTCCATAACTGCAAGTTAGAATGCTTTTAAATAGTTCAGAAAACAAAGGAGCTGAAATAAGAAATGACACAACGACCCCTTAAGATGTCTCTTTGCATTTTTGGTTGTTGAGTGGTCTAACAATATTCTAAAAATTTGGAATATTTCCTGCTACGAGATTCCAAAAACTAGCTTAATAATGAAGGATGTTGGAACATAGTACAATATAGTATTTTTTGGTTTTCTTAAACTATAGTTGTTTCCTCATGCTTCTCATTCTTTAAACTGGAAATAATGATAAAATAGTTTTTGTGAGAATCATGTGTAAACTGTACAGTTGCTTTATTTGACCTCCTTTGCTTAGACTGTAAAACTTTGTATTTGTATCAGATGCCCTAGTGTGCAAAGTACAAGAACTCAACATTTTTATCCTGATTTCAGAGGTGTAATGTTCAAACGATTTTCGATACTTCATAATTTTAAACCAAGGCTAATTCACAGTGTCCTTTCAGGGAAAGAATCCTGCTGTCTTAACCTGATCTGGCCTATGTCTTAGTCCAGTACTACACCATTGTGGTTAACTTTTCAATGTCCTTTCAAAATGGTCTAGAAAAGCACTTGTTTTTGTTTTTCAAATCACTTTGCAAATTGCCTAAGGATGGGCAATAAATGTTAATGTTGCCATCAATGCACACATCCTAACGTCCTGAATATTTAAAAATTTTTTAAAATAGGAATGAGTTTACACTTTAAATGTCCGATTTCTCTACCTCCTAAGTTACTGATAGCTGAATATTGTTGGAGGTGGTTTATCTCTATGCTCCAAGTGCAGGTACAGGACCATTTGAGATTCCTGGACCTTGTGACTTTCTGGCGTTTGGTTAGCTGTCTGTTTTTCTCACACAGGCAATAGTTTGGGATGAGTATCTTACTGGACCATTTGGATTGGTTGCTCAATATTCCCTTTTAAAGGTAAATGACTGCTTGTGTGTTTGCTACGTTTTGGGCAATTTGAATGACCAATATCGATATGTCTTTTAAAGTTTTGGCAAAGATCTGTAGCTCGGGTTGTGGATGAGGTTGTTGGTTTGCTCACCGGGCTGGCTTGTTTTTGTTCAGATATTTCTCAACAGGCTAGGTGACATCATCAGTGGAGCCTCCAGTGAAGTGACGTTATTCTACTCTGCTTGGAATTTATACTGTCCGGTCCGTTATGGTGAGTACTGTCATTTCCGGTTTTGATCTGTATGGGTTTGTATATGGGGTCCAATTCTGTACTTTGGGTTACTTCATTCCAAGCCAAACATAGATGTGCACGGGAATTCCTAGAGGCATGGTTCTCCACTCATACTTCATTCAACAAACATACAGAATTGGACCCCATTCACAAACCCATACAGCTCAAAACTGGAAATGACAGCACTTCACCAGAGGCTCCACTGATGATGTCACCTAGCATGGTGACGAAATGTCTGAGCAAAATCAAGCCAGCTCGGCGAGCAAGTCAGCAACCTCATTGAGGGCCGAAGGGCCTGTACTGCGCTGTAATGTTCTATGTTCTATATGTTTTGTGCTAAGAAATAAAATTTCTTAACGTTTTCTTGACTTATCTTCCAAAGAAAATTCATTATCGAGGTAGTTAATTGAGATTGGAAGCTAACCTGTCTTCATGCTATAATGTAAATTTTGCGTAGATGACATGTTTTCTATAAAATGGACAATTTGGAATAACTAAGGAATGTTCAGCATTGCAGGAACTTATTTTGAAACATAGTTTCAGCAGATTGTATGGTTTGCTGTGAAGATAAGTGCTACTAAATATTTGAGTAATTCTGAGAATCTGTTTGTTTGGGTGTGTAATGTTTTCTCTTTCTAACAAAAATCTTGAATTTTTAAAGTAATATCCACCTCTGAACAGATTTATTTACAGGATTTTAAGAATTAGTCTGTTTTTCCAAGGTATTTGATGTAGCTTTTCTCTTCAATCTTGAGGGTTATGGTACTTACAGTAATAGTAACATTTAACAATCTTTCAGGAACATGAAGTTGATAAAATGTTTACCCTGAAGGAAGGGCGTATACCTCCAGCTGAAGTCAAAAACATAATTTTCTTTGTGAGGCCTAGACTGGAATTAATGGACATTATTGCTGATAATATTCGTTGGTATGTGATCTCGTCTTAAACTGATTATCTTTTATTTAGAATTTTTCATATTGTTTCTGTCAGTTAGTGTAAGATGTTAAAATGAGTACGCTGCTCCAGATTGGTGGTCCGATCTCTATGCAGCCAAGGACAAATGTTTAAACTGTTTGGTTGTTTCCTGTCAGATTTAACAGTTAACTCTATAAGCCAGTCATTTCAAAGTTTTTCGTTACATAAAGATATCAAAAAATACCAGATAGCACGCATCCTGGCTGCTTTTGCAGTGCATTGTGTACCTCTCTAGGAGATGCTGCATCTGAAAGGAAAATATCTGTTTCTGTCCTTTTATCAAGTTGAATACTTTAGTCAGTTGTTGGAACTGCTGGCATATGAACTTTTTCCATCACTAGAAAAAAGATCTGGAAAAAAATCACTTTGTCTGGTTTAAATACTGGTGTAATAGTGATTAAATTATTGTTACTGACGCTGCTGTAACTGAATGACCATCTTTTTGTTTCTAACCGAATACCCAAAGTTTTATGGTAATCACTTATTCAATGGTTGTAAGGTATGAAAACTAGAGAATAAGAGCTGAACTCATTTGCTGTGTTTAGAAAGATATCTGCGCATATGTAGAAACTGCCAATGCTGGAGAATCTGAGATAACAAGGTGTAAAGCTGGATGAACACAGCAGGCCAAGCAGCATCAGAGGAGCAGGAAAGCTGACATTTTTGGGTCTGGACCCTTCTTCAGATTAGGCACACAACAGACTAGGTTTACATACTCTAAGCAATGATACGAGTACTGTATTTCCCCACCCTTTTTGATTTGAGACTGGATTAAATATCCCTAGATGTAATTAATCTTTTTTTAAGGCACAATCACTTGCCACAGGAAAATAAGAATATGAAACCAGAGTGGTAGAAATGGGACTTGAAATTCAGCTTAGTTTGGCTCTGATTGGTGTGAAATATTACCTGGAGGCTTTAAATCTTAATTTTTTTTTTATTTTAGCGAACACAAACATCATGGTCCTCACAGAGATTTCCATATTCTGTTCCTGCCACGTCGAAGTCTCCTTTGTGAACAGCGACTAAAAGAACAAGGATTATTAGTCCACTTCACCCATATAGAGGAGTACAGCCTGGATTTAATTCCATTTGATAGTGATCTAATGTCCATGGAAGCTGAAAGTGCATTTAGGGTAATTGGTTTTCACCTTCTTTCCATTGCAGTGTCTCAAGTTTTACCTTAAGTATTGCACAAACAGATTTTTCTCAAAATGAGCTTGTTGCCATTTAGGCTTTTTGTATTGTTTACTTGATTGGATAAACCAGCTATATTTTCCGCAGTATGTTCTGAATGGCTTCTGATTGCATTACATGTGGTAATATATGCACTCTGTACAGTGGTCGTTGCTATTGGGTTCAGTTGTGATGCCCATCAGGATGGAATTTAGCACTTGAACCTAATGTACAAAATTAGGTGTAAAAGTCAGGAGCCAAAGACCCAGATTTTGCAATTAGCGCTGAAACTGACTGTTCTGAGAAGTAGTTTGTTGAATGTAGTGTGATTTCACCTTCTTGCTGCAGCATGGTCCCCAGTTGGGGCAACCAGCAAGGTACGTTCTGAGGTGAAGCTGTGCCCCTAATGACTTTTAGCTGAAAACATGTTCCCTTAGGTCAGTCTTCAGCTCAAAAACAAAAGAGTATTATGATTATAAATAATTTTAAACAGTTTGAAACTTTTAAATACTTCAAACTTTCACTGCCTCTGGGGTCAGCTTGGACATAATGCTTTGATTTTGAACGATAGTTCTGCGTCCTCATTGAATCCTGTAACTTGAAATACAGAAAACAATGACAGAAAAGAATAAACTGTATTTCTGTTTTAAAAAAAAACGCAAAGAACTGTGTATGTTGGAAATCAGAAAACACAAACAAATTCAGTTCTGAAAAAGGGTTACTGGACCTGAACTATAAACTTTGCTCTCTCTCCACAAATACTGCCAGACCGGCTGTTGGTCCAGCAATTTCTGTTCTTGTTTCCATAAAGTGAATTCTGCCCCCCTCACGAGTAGCACACGAATCTATCTCCCTCTTTCTGGACTGGAACTGCACCTGAAACCATGTTCCCCACATCCGCTTCACCAAATCCTCAACCATGTAGAAAAAGCAAAAGCTAGGATTTATAATTCTTATTATGCCACTAAGATACAGTGCTTTCAGAAAACAAGTACAACATTTGTAATCCTTTTATTTGAGATCTGCCAGGGACTTCACTGTCCAAGTTGTACGCTTTGATCTCAAATAGAGATTATTCTTCATAATTATTTGTTAAACTGAGTAGAAAGTTTCCATAGTTATATCTCTAGAGCAATATGAACCAATAATTCCTTTTGGGAGCTGAAAATGCAAAATGGTTTCTGAGAAATCAGCTGTCCCATGTTAAATAAACATCATTGCTACATTAGCTATGAATGGTTTAACATCTGAATTTTAAACTTCTGAGGTTTAAGTACACTTACATGCTTTAAAAGTATACTGTTCTTTAAGAATTATTTTATTTTTATTTGACCGCTACTTAAATATGGCAGTATACTGACTATCAATACTTTATTTGCCTGTGGTTTTGAAGTTTGTCTTTCATGCAGTAACTTTGCAATCATGATTAGAACTCATACTTGAAACCAACATGATTGAATAGGGTGTAAAAATTGTGCTAATTTCAACACTTTTTTTGTTATGAATGCACAGAATATATTATTTATGTCAGCCATTTTCTGATTATTCCTACAAAGTATTTATAATCACTCAAGCTGAATTTTACTGCCAAGTTAGAATTTGCACTAATTTTTCAACAAAGGTAGACACTTTTCTTTCTTCCTTCAGTTCAGAAACACAGGGCTCAAGAGGAGAGGAACTGGCTGAGCAGTGTCCAGAGCTCAAAGTAATGAGTACCTAGAAAACAGTGTTGGCAGAACATCATGAGTTAGTGCATGCATTCAGCATTTTATTGTTTCTTTAGAATTGTTAATGCAACCTAAACTAAATATTTAAACACTGGGGAATTGATAGTGTGGCAGGGTACTGTCCTCTTGATAGAAGCAGCTTTTGAAGGTCAAACAACAGTTCAAGATTAGAGCCCAATGTTTGACTCTTGAGAGTCTGCACCAGTATTTGTAGTACTTTTCTGTATGTCAGCAGTGCCGAACTTTTCAGTGTTCATCACTACTAACATCCCAAAATTTAGATTAATGTAATTTCAAGAAAGATGTATAAACACACAAAATTATTTGCCCAATGTTGCAGTTCCTTCTCGGTTTCAAAGTTTGCAATGGATTTTTCTTGTAGCAATTAAATTAGTAATTTGTTGTTTGAATTCTCCCATAATATATCCAAGGCTTCCAGTTTTACAATTTATTCCATCTTTGTAGCATTTTCCTCCTTGGTTTTCACTCTTATTTACAGCAGCTGGACAAGTGCATTTGTTTTCTAAATAAACTAGAGCTTTACTGACAGTACGGTTAGGAAGTACAAAGGGCCAGCTGTTATATTAACCACTCATGCTGAAATGTGATAAAGTTGCGCTTGACTTTAGCTGCTTATTGAACTATTTTTCCAATCGACCTGTTCAGAGATGTTATTATGCACCTCAGAAGCAGGTGGGATTTGAACCCAAGCCTCCCAGTTCATGGGTAGAACAATTACCTCTACTATGCCATAAGAACTCCCTAGTTGCTGTTTTTAAAAAGTTGCCTTTTGAGAGTTGATGAAATTTCTAATGTCTAGAATGTTTACCCTTTGTTAAAACTAAAGGCAATGTACCTGATTGAGTAACCTGCCCACACTGTGTACACATACATGACTAAATAGTTGGCGGTGAGGTGTCAGAAGACCCATTGTGTTTACAGAATTATTTGTATCATACATCACCATGCTAGGGAGAAGCAGGAGGGGAAAAACGATATTTTTATTTTGATATTTTTTTGGGAGAAGTGGAGAAACCTAGACAGTAGCTAGAGTTGGTGCATATTGCTCCAGGACCACTTCTTCTGATGGTATCCTCAGATCTGCTATGATCCATGGATGAACAGAAGCATGTACCATATCTGTCTTCAAGCTATGTGGACAGTTAGTGTTCTGATTCAAAATCTACCATCCATGTCTGCCTAGCTTTCCTTGGGAACCTAATGTTCTCACATTGTTTCAGACATTTGATAATGTACATTTTAATAATTTGCAATGCATTCTACACTAACATTTTACAATGTTTGGTATATTGGTACATTTACAAATGGGACCACTTCTTTCATTTTAATGTTAAAAACTAAGTTTATAATGTTTCCAGGAGCCCCGTGAAACAGATGGACTCGTGCACAAATAGCTAATCTGATTTATTGTTAAAATTCTTTTTGTAAAGCAAGGCTCTTAACATTTTGTTATATTTGCAAATAGGAGTGTTATCTAGAAAATGACCAGACCGTCTTATTCAATGTTGCCAAAGGACTGATGACTCTGCAAGCTTTGTATGGAACCATCCCACAGATATTTGGGAAGGGTGAATGTGCACGGGTATGTTCAAACTCTTTTGGATGGATGATTTCATGCTCTTTCTTCTCATAGAGTCACAGAGCACAGAAACAGACCCTTCAGTCCAACTTGTCCATGCCAACCAAGTTTCCCAAACTAACTTAGTCCCATTTGCCTGCACTTGGTCCATATCTTTCTAAACCTTTCCTATTTGTGTACCTATCCAAATATCTCTTAAATGTTGTAACTATAACTGCATTTACCACTTCCTCTGGCAGTTCATTCCACATACAAACCACCCTCTGTGTAGAAAAAGCTGACTCTCCGGTCCCTTTTGAATATGACTGCTATGGAAAGTACTGTTCGTTCACAGGAATGAGAGAATGTATCTTGCAGTGAGACTCACGAAAGGTCCATTCATGAGTTTTCAGGAAACAGGCTTGGAGTTGGCTCTGAACAAATGTTCAGAAAGTTGTTGAAACACTGTACAGTGGAATTGTGTGTCAGGACCACGTGGAATCCCTGACACAACAGACCCTGTGGGAATTCAGAGAGTTCCAACTCAATTAAGCTTAATATTTACTCAGTAAAAGTTAGAGAAGTAAAAATCTACCCTTACTCTGTGGTAACTTTATTAAACTGAACCCACAACTTGCCTTTCCCAATTATCTCTCCTCACAACGAGGCAGTGACCCTCTCAACCAGAACTCCAACCATTCACTCCCCACCAACAGTACGACATCCCACCCTGACAACCGCCGGAGCTGACATTCCTTCCGATCTGTCAAAATGCCCCGGCCCTTGAGCTGAAGTGACATCTGCCGGCCTGACTTCTTTCTCACCATGAACCTGACTGCCAACTGAACCTAACCACTCATTCATTTATGGGGCACCCCAGCATGTTATCCTACCTGGCACATTACCTCTCACTTGTGTGCTTACCCTTTCACTGGAGCTGTCAAAGTGTCTGGTTGTACAGCTGGATATCTAAGTCACAGGACACAGCAACTTACTGCTGCAAAAGATTTTCTTCACTGCTAGATTTGTGAATTTGTAAGTGGGTTTGTAACAGGTAACCCTTATCCAAGAATCTCCCGTGGTGGAGACATCTAAAGGTATATGGGTATATTTCTGACCCTGATCAGAATATCTAGGCCTATGTTCCTCCCAGCAGCAGTCACCTTCCCTCTCTTTCCCCAGCTGCAGGTGGTCTGTTATTTGAAGCTTGCCCAATCTGCTGCAGTTGGTATTTAATCAAGTCCTGTTTCCACATCGTTTGTTGTTCCTGGTTTGCAATCTGCTGCCATTGGCTTTGATTGTCCCTTTTGAAATTTGTCTTTATTGTCATTTTGGAGACAAATGTGATCCCAATGACTGGTAGTAAGCTGGGGAATCTGTTAAGGAATGAAGGTGTGTAATATGAAGTTTTGGCTCAGTCAGTTTCATAATTTTAACCCTTATTGTTTCTTCACAGCTTGTGACAAATATGATGCTAAGAATGAAGAGAGAATTTGCTGGGACACAGAACCAGATTTTACCTGTCTTTGATAAACTCCTGTTACTTGACCGAAATGTTGACTTGTTAACTCCCCTGGCAACACAACTGACCTATGAGGGACTTATTGATGAAATATATGAAATTCAAAATAGTAAGTTCTTTAAAAAAAGACTGCAAATGCTCCTGAACTTGTAATTGACAAATATTTAGCATTTCATTCCTCAGCTGTTGAAAAAGATTTAACAGATAATAGCATGTAAAGTATTTGGACTCCAAGTGTTTAAAAATTCTTGCATGCATCTTGCATCCTTAATAGACACTAAATTTCTGAAAATGGTGTTGAAGTTCACCGTTTGTATCCTTTTTGTACTGAACAAGATGGAAATCTATAACTGGCAATTGGAATTTTTGGAGTATATAGTTCCAAGAGCTGCTAGATGGCACGTTTCAGTTTTGCCCAACAATGGGGAAGGATCTTATTGCAAAGCTTTCAGTAGATCACTTCGAACAGTTTGGGGGTATGACTGAAGAGGAGTTCCAAAGATACATTTGTAGGAGAGAGATGTAGACTCCACTAGAAGTGTTGCAGTTAGCAGTGCTGCTGGGAAAACTGCTGAATGACGCACAGATTTTGTGGAGGGGACTCGATGAGGAGTCAGAGCGTTGGCTGGTTCTGTGCTGTTACTCGGGAAGATGTTTAAGGAACTACTCTGGGGCTGTGTGTCCGAGTCAGGACTCTGATGATCTGAGGATCTGAGAAAGTGGGAAGGTCACTGGCTGTGGTACAGAGGAAGCAGTGAGGGATTCGTAAGGAGTCTGTGAGTATTAATCTGTCAGTACAGCTGAAGAGGGGGCTGCTGAAATGTCCACAGCTAGTATTTGCTGTATGCCACTTATCAAGGCTGGAGCTTGCGGGGGAAAAGCTCAAGTAGATTTAGCACGAGAGCTGAAGTTAAGTTTGTGAATGCATACTGGTGTGCTGTTTGTGTTCAGGGGAGCTTAGACCCAGTGAAGGAGGGTGATTGACCAGAACAGAAGCTCTTGCTGAGGCAGTCCGTGACAAAGCAGCTCTTGAACAAAGATTTCAAAGCCATATTAGCAGAAGTGAAGAATCCTGATCACTTTTGAAGTTTACTGAGCGTTGATGACCAACCACGCTGTTGAGGTTTTTAGGGAATTGCAAAGAAATCTATGGGGATCTGTCCTGATTGTGTATTTGTTATTTGATATGTGCTGTAGGGTGTTCAATCGGTTCCCCACAGTAACCACGTATTAATTCTAGAAGTTAGAAATAAGTTATCCACGTATGTAGGTTGTACAACTGTTCTAATAGTGAATTTTTTTTTTCAAAACCATGGAATCTTTGTGGTTTTAATGAGTCCACTGAATCTCTCCGTTTTAAACTAAGCTACTGGCTCCCAGTAGGTCATAACATAAATTTAGCAGTTTGGTCTAGGATCATAACAGGTTTCAGACAGAGGTGATATTTAATTTTGTTGTCACTCGATTTAATCAAACTTCATTGAACCTTAGTGAGTTTGCAGATGACACCAAAATTGAAGGTGTAGTGGACAGCAAAGAAATTTTCTTCAGAACGGCCAATAGGCCAATAGCTCGGGGTGGCTGATGGAGTTTAATTTAGATAAATGAGGTGCTGAATTTTGGAAAGACAAATCAGGGTAGAACTTGCACACTTAATGGTAAGGTCCTGGGGAGTGATGCTGAACAAAGAGATCTTGGGGTGCAAGTTCATAGTTCCATGAAAGTGGAGTCTCAGGTAGACAGGGTAGTGAAGAAGGCATTTGGTATGCTAGCCTTTATTGGTCAGTGCATTGAATATAGGAGTTGGGAGGCCATGTTGTTGCTGTACAGGACATTGGTTAGGCCACCATTGGAATACTGTATTTAATTCCGATCTCCCTGCTATAGGAAGGATGTTGTAAAACTTGAAAGGGATCCAAAAAGATTTACAAGAATGTTGCCAGGGCTGGAGGTTTTGAGCTATAGCAACAGGCTGCATAGGCTGGGGCTACTTTCCGTAGAGTGTCAGAGGCTGAGAAGTGACCTTATTGAGGTTTTTAATATTGTGAGGGGCATGGGTAGGGTAAATAGACAAGGCCTGTTCCCTGGCATGGAGGAGTCCAAAACTAGAGGGCATAGATTTCATGTGAGGGGGGAAAAAGAGAGGGGCAACATTTTCACACAGAGGGTGGGGGTGAGGGTGTGGTGGAGTGTGTATGGAATGAGCTACCAGAGGAAGTGGTGGAGGCTGGTACAATTACAACATTTAAAAAGCATCTGGATTGCTTGTGAATAGGAAGGGTTTCGAGGGATATGGGCCAAATGCTGGCAAATGGGACTAGATTAATTTAGGATATCTAGTCAGCATGGATGAGTTGGACCAAAGGGTATGTTTCTGTGCTGTATGTCTCTGTGACTCTATGACTGTAGAATCTTGCAAGCTCACATTCTGGTTGAAGATATTCTGTTGACTCTGGGATAAATTCACTGCAAAGTGTTGCTGAGCCAATGAGACAAAGAATGTTCCAGATTCAGTCATTGAGTTAACTTGTCATATCCGGTGTTAGCAAGGATACAATGAACCTTCTTATCTCTAAATCAACACGGGTTCCTGCTCTTTGCAGGTAGTTGAGCAATACTTGCAAGCGATGTGTGGATGACACTGCAGTTGAAACTGGTACTATTTTGACCCTAAGTGAATAGCCTGTTGATGCTCACTGTTTAGACTGTCTCATAATGAATGACCACAGTCAAGCTACAGGAATTGAAAATTTTTGCAAGCTCCCCTGCAACTTCGTCGCTTGCCTCACTCAACAACACGGGATACATTTCATCCAATCCTCGAGATTTGTCAACTTTTAAGCCCACCCTGAATCAATCTTGGCAGTAGTACAGAATAATCTGTTATTACTCGGTTAGAAAGGCTTTAAGCTTCAACAAATCAGAAATGCTGCTTGTGTTCAAACACCAGAATACCTCTGTTTTTCTCTCCACAGAGTCTATCTGTCTCCACAGCTGGTGAGTTTCCCCAGCACTTCAATTTTATTTCAGATCTCCAGCATATGTAGTTCTTTGTATTTATTTCGGGTTTAAAACATTCTGAAAAATACTCCCCAATAGAATACTTTGATCGTTCAAGTACATTCAAATGAAGAAACCTCCAAGAGGAAATTAGTGTGATTTGGAACTTTGAGTTTCTACGACCTATTCTGATCCATGGATGGAAGTAAGCTATTTAAAGATCCTGGAGATATTTTGTTAGGATGATCACTTAAGTGCATCTTGTCTCCAGTAGAGCAGAATAAATCCAACTATTGATTGCAAATAACTATGACTGTTCAAAGATGACATTCTTTCCAGTATAACAAGCATGGGGCTGGATGAACACAGCAGGTCAAGCAGCATCATAGGAGCA
>JAHRHZ010000098.1:18894669-18922128 GCA_024137785.1 Ginglymostoma cirratum
GTGCAATACGATGTGTTCAGTCAGTGAAACAAAAATTTTGTTCTCAGTAAAGAATTCAACAAATTACTAACTCCCATCAGCACTTTTGGCCTTGAGCTATGTCCTTGAATGATGTTAATGGAGGCTCAGGGATGGAAATGCAAGATGTCACTGACAAGTTCTGCTCAAATGAAAATATCCAGTTATGTAAATTATCATACACTTTGTTTTGCCTAATGGAAAATATCTAGATTTTACTTCCAGTGCAAAAACTAGCCTATTTAAAAACAGAAATGGTTCAATCTGTGTGACATGATATGATCCCTTGTTCTTCATAATATTGTGTGTAGATCTGTTTGTCATCATTCATTGTTTGTTGTGATGAAGTGCCCATTACAATTCTGGCAAAATATCAGTTTACTGTGGAATGTTTTTATATATGCCTGGACAATTTAATTTATATTTCTTCTGTGCTTTATTAACACGTAATTAATGCTTTTTAAAAAAAGATTTCTTTGTTAAAATGGGAAGAACCTAATTGATATGTGCAGAGACGTATGATAGCAAATTGCATTTTGTATAACATTTTTGCTGTTGTGAAACATTTCAAAAGATTTCACATCAAACTACATACGTATATATTAGGACCATTGATCAAAACCATGGTCAGAAGAGAAGGTTTTAAGGAGATACATGGAGAGATTTAGAATGGGAAATTTAGACAACTGAAGGGACATCTGTTGTTGAAGTGATTAACAGTGGGAATGGGCAGGATGCCAGAAGTACAGGAGTGCAGAGATCTTGGAAGCTTGAAGGATTGGTTGAGACTACAGAAATAGGAAGGAGTGAGGCCATGGACTTTTAACGGTCTCAACTTCAATTCAGACAAGGATGAAAATTTTTAATTTGTCACAGACTGGTATTCAATTTAGATTAACAAGCATGTGAGATGATCTATGAATGATCTTGGTGTGAAGTAAAATATGGGTAGTGAAGATTCAGATGAGCTGCAGTTAATGTAGAGTAGAAAATGGGAGACTGGCTGAGCAAGTGTTGGAATAATCATATTAGAGTTTGAAAAGGTGTGGATGAGGGTCCCAGCAACTAGTAAACTGAAACAAAGGAGTGTCAAGAAATGTTATGGAGGTGGAAATTGATGGCTTTGGTGATTGCTTGTTTACGTTGTTGAAAACTCATCTCATGGTCCAATTAACAACAAGACTCAAATGGTCTGGTTCAGTGTCTCCCACTACTATCTGTGCTCTCCGACTCTTGTTTCTTGAATAGGTCTGAGAGTCCTCGCTTTGCACTCTTCCCATTCTTACTCTAACCCAAGTTAGTCAGTTGTCTTAAAAATGCAGAAATGTGGAATTGCACTTGACAAAGATGTATCATTTTCATGCTGCTTAGGTTTGAGTTTGTAATCATTCTGTTTTTCAGCGCATGTAAAGCTGCCGCCTGAGAAATTTGCACCTAAAAAGCAAACTGAAAGTGGCCGAGATCTTATAAATGAACCTAAGAAGCTACAGTTAAACTCTGCTGAAGAACTCTATGCAGAAATCAGAGATAAAAATTTCAATGCAGTTGGTTCAGTCCTCAGCAAAAAAGCCAAGTTCATATCTGCTGCATTTGAGGTAATTCTTTCTTCAGTCTGAAATTGGCTGTCGTTCAGGGGTATAGATTGTGTTTCCAAAACAGTTAGGTGAAGCATATCTGCAGGTCAAAGCAGTTAGCTTGTTTGGCTAAATGGCTAATTTACACTGCTGAATGATGCCAATAATGTGTTCAATTTGCACACTAACCTAAGATATCATGAAGGACACTCCTTCTCAGCCACTTCCTCTGGTGGTGACCCTCAGGTTAAACCACGGCCAGTCATCTCTCTCCAGGAAGAGAGCAGCCTTGTGGTCTGTTAAGACCACTGTGACTTTACCTTTTTATAATCACTGAGGCCTCTTCTGGAGTACTGTGTGCAGTCCTAGTTGCCCTGTTATAGGAAGAACGTTAGTAAACTGGAGACGGTTCAGAAAAGAATTACCAGGATGTTTCTGGGATTGGAGGGTTTGAGTTCTAAAAATAGGCTCGGGCTTTTTCACTGCATTGTATGTTGTTGAGGGGTGACCTTTATAGAAGTTTATAAAATCTTGAGGGGTATAGATAAAGTGAATAGCAAAAGTCTTTTCCCTAAAGAGGGGGAGTTTGAAGCTAGGGGTATTTTAAGGTGAGAGGAATAAGATTTTAAAACGCATGTGAGGGGCAACTTTTTATACACGGAGTGATTAGTGTGTGGAATGAATCACCAGAGGAAGTGGTGGGTGCAGGTAGAATACAACGTCTAAAAGACATTTGGAGAAGTACATGAATGAGAGGTTTGGAAGGATGTGGGCCATATGCAGGCAGGTGGGACTAGTTTAGTTTAGGAACATGTTGGCATGGGTCTGTTTCCATGCTGTATGACTCTATGACAGGAAAAGAATGTGACAATTAGCTGACCCTTTTTTATAATTAAAATTTAGAAACTTGCCCGGGCAAAAATAGATTCATTCAAAAGTTTTTCAGAAACTTTTGGTTTGTTAATTGTCAATAAATTATATAGGTTTTATATATTGGAGGTGCATGTGTATAGACATAATGTATACAAATTTTATGTATATTTCAATTAAGTACCCTCATATCTGATTTTAAATGGATATTGAATGTGGCATTAGGAACTGAACAAAAAATTCATTACATTTCTAACACCAGAAGTTACACCTCCACAATTTTTAAGTGTTCATTAACACCTCCGTGTTCGGACTTGCCCAGTTTCTTCAATCTACCAATGTTTCCATTGTGAAAACAGTCAGCTAGATGCATGTTATTTAAAATTCATAAAGGAGCTAATATTGCAATTGGTTTTACAAACAAGAACATGGTGTATAATTTTTAGTCTGCAATTTGTCACTTAAGTAGAGTAAAACTATAATGCTTCCTTTGTTCAATATCAGGAATCACAAGGTGCAGCCAGGAACTATAATGAAGACTACCAATACCTCTCAGATTTGATTCTGCTACAAATCAGAAATCAGGACAAATGTGAGAGCTGTGGACATATTTTCTGTACATGTAAAATCAAACTATTTGGCTGTTTAAAACATTGTAGAATATTTTTGCTAACGTTAATTGGTAAATTACAGTTTTGCCAATTCCTTTTGGTATTGGGACAGAGCCAAGTGCCATCCAGAAACTTGTTTGTAATTTTCTTGTACAGTAAATTTCGATCTAATATATGCTTTTAAGAAGATTATACACATGGACAGGCAGAGAGACCACCGAAGATAGATGGTCTTAAATGATTATTACATTAGTGGTAGAGGCACACTCTCAAAGAAGAGGTAGCTCTCTTGGAAGGAATGGCGTGGTATGAGAAAAACAATAAATACACAAATCAAGGAAATGTGTATTTATACTAAGTACAGATGTTTGTTTTCATTTGAAATAGTTGTCTCAGATTTAGTTCATAATTATTAAAGCCAGAACCATTTCTTGCAGGAAAGACATAATGCAAAAACTGTGGGTGAAATCAAACAGTTTGTGTCCCAGCTTCCACACATGCAAGCAGCAAGAACCTCACTAGCTAATCATACATCTATTGCTGAACTCATCAAAGACATTACAGGTAAAGCTCTGAAATACTTCATTACGTAAAAGTATAATATTCAAATTCCCCATTTCCCCCTTGCTTCTAGATAGCAGTGGTTTTGAGAGGATGAGAAATGGAGCAGGAATAGGCTCTGCAGTCCCTCAGGCCTGCTCTGCCATTCAGCCGGATCATGGTTGATTTTCAGCTTCGACCACTTGTTCCCAAAGAATCCATTATCCCCCTTGATTTCCTGAACTTATCGATTTCATTCCTGAATATAAAAGTATTGAAATACCTAATCAAATAAACTAAATTATAAATCAGCCTTGCTAAGAGTAGGTGTCTTTTAATTGCTATAATTGTTTACATTCAGCATCAGAAACATTCTTTGACAAGCTGACTGTGGAACAAGAATTTATGTCTGGGATTGATACTGACAAGGTAATTACAAAACCATAGTTCTTTTTAAAATTATTAACACTCTCTTCTTTCACTTGTATCAAGTAGCTGTATTAGACAACTGCCATTTCATTTATTCTTTAATTCAAATCTGTAATTAATTATAATGAAGGGGAGGTGATGGTCTCGTGGTATTATCGCTGGACTGTTAATCCCAAGACCCGAGTAATGTTCTGGGGGCCTGGGTTCTAATCCTGCCACGACAGATGGTGGAATTTGAATTCAATAAAAGTCTGGAATTAATACTCTAATGATGACCATGAAACCATTGCTCATTGTTGGAAAAACCCATCTGGTTCACTAATGTCCTTTTGGAAAGGAAGCTGCCATCCTTACTTGTGACTACCTGGTCTACCTGTGACTCCAAACCCACAGCAATGTGGTTGACTCTTAACTCCCTACTGGGCAATTAGGGATGGCCAATAAATGATAGCCTAGCCAGCATCACACTCCTCCTGTGAGTGAATTTTAAAGAAGTCCTGTACCATTCATTCTTTTAGTTCGACTATCTACTAGAAGACAGAGTATATTACTTAAAACGTAGGAGTAAAAGTCTTTGTGATATTTTGGAACATTTAGCACTGAAGTAATTTAAATACATTATCAATAAGCTTGCAGAAATTTATCTGAATTATTCTCATGAGTTATATGTTGGGATGGTAAAATTTAATGTTTTATTTTTGATTTGTAGGTAGTCAGAAAGGTATTTTGAGAAAAGGACCCTGGTAATACTATAGTGGTGGTAAATTGAGAGCCTTCAGTGGCTATTTGATTAGAAATAGTGAAGTTGATTGCAATTTTTAGTTTCTAGCCAACTGACAGTCAACTAATATGATAATCATAGTTGACTTGAGTTTGCACAAGTGGAACTGCTTCAAGGAAATGTTGCTTTTCTGTTCACAGGTTAACAGCTACATTGAAGATTCCATTGCTCAAAAAGAACCTCTGATAAATATTCTGCGACTTGTTTGTATGCAGTCAGTATGTAATAATGGCCTGAAACAGAAAGTCCTAGACTATTACAAGAGAGAGATTTTACAGGTTGGACAAAAGTAATTAATCTACTGCTTGTAGTTTTGTTTAGGTAAAGACTGCTGAAATTTCAGAGTCACTTGATTTCATTCACAGTATAATTGAATTTTTAAATTTCTTTTAGGCACATGTGATAATTATTGCAAATCAAAAGTGCATATTGGACTGAAAGTAAAAGTTACCACGTTATTTATAACTTTAGCTATTTAATTTGATTTATCATAAATGGAAGCTGGTACAGTAACAATTATAAGTACAATGTTTAGTAAATTGCTGAGTTTGCCAATATATTTGATCATTACAATTAATGGCTTCTTTGAAAACCCACAGCTGTTTAGCCTTACAGCAACAATGCAGTTAACCTATGCTGCCAAGATCCAAAGTTTGTAAAACTCATATGTGAACCTAATGGGTTGGTGTGCTACAGGACAAATTGAGAGTTGATTTTGAGAGTTTCAGATTGGGACAATCTATGGGATACCATATTGTCCTGATAATTCTCTTGGGTAGAACAAAGCCATGTATTGATAGGTCAAAAATTTCAGGCTGTGCTCAATTTTATGTACTATAAGATGTATTTATTTTACTTCGGTGTTAAGTTGCAGTTACAGCACTTAACCCTGAAAATAATTTACTGTAACCAAAATCACACCACATTTGGAATCAGAGAAAACTTTTAATTAGTCTAACAATGTTATTACATCAGTCCTTTGTCTTTAAAGAATGCTGTCTCACCACTGTCATGAAACTAAATGATTGAAACATGTAAAACAAAGATATTTGAAAAGTTGTGGATCAAAAGACCTTCAAATTAAATATGGATCTTTCACAATACATAAGCATCTTCAACAGCTTAGTAATCAATATTAGTTCTATCACCACAGTTAGACTGGAGATGAAAATCAACTTGAGTTTATTACATTAGCTTGAAGATACAGGCTATGGAATTGTTTGGTCTGGGAAAACTACACTCTTTGCAAAACATTCATGCATCAAAATGTCACAGAGACCAAAGAATTTCTGTTTTGCTGACTAATGCCACAGATTAGAATTATAGATGGATTATAAGTGATCACTTCCTTCATAGAAGGAATAGAAGATAAATCTAGAACTGGTTTTGTTTTAAAAAATGCAGAGAAATGGAGCAATCAATCCAATTACTCAGTGCTGGTGTTTATTGTTATATTTCTAAAAAGTCCCTCCGCAAAGACTAATTGTCTTTTATTTATGGTCTTTCATTTGTGGAAGAATACAAACTTAAAAGCATTCTCTCTTCATGGGTCTATTTCCGTGGTGCATGACTCTTTTGGTCCAACTCGTCCATGCTGACCATAATCCCAAATTAAACTAGCCCCACTTGTTTTGACCTATAGCCCTCCAAGCATTTCCAATTCAAGTACTTGCCTAAATGTCCTTTAAACATTGTAACTATACCCACATCCACCACTTCCTCTGGAAGTTCATTTCACACATGACCCACTCTGTTTTTTGAAAAAAAAAGTTCTCTCTCATCATTTTTAAATCTTTCTTCTCTCACTTTAAAAGTATGCCCCTTAGTTTCAAACTCCATCACCCTGGGGAAAGTACCTTTGCTATTTACCTTATCTATGCCTGTCATGATTTTATAAAAGTCCTGTAAGATCATCCCTGGAACTCCTATGCTGCATTCCCAGTAGCACCCTGGTAAATCTCTTCTGAACATATCTCTTCACATCTGCCCCGTAACCCATTCATAATTTTAAAGACCTCTGATCAGGTCTCCTTGTTTTCTCTAAAGGAAAGAGCTTGAGTCTGTAAAGTTGTAACTTTCAGGTGCCACTCTTTAATTTTTATTCTCTTCCTCCAGTGCTTTTATAAATTATTTTAAAGAAAATACATTGTATTTTTGAATAAATAGACTACTCTGGCATATTTGGTAGGTAAAACCTGATTTTCTGCAGAAGAGCCTTTAGTTGGCCCCAAATTTTATAGATGTGGAAACATTGCAAAAATAGTCGACCATAGAGATAACCCCTTTCTTTAAAATGATGAACTCCAGATTATTTGGATTCACCAGTTTGGGGTTTTGTTGACAAAAGCTGAATAATGTAAAATTATCCTATCAATTGGATATCAGCAGGTAGCCTATAAAGCAAGAGAGAAAAACATAATCTTAATGCAGGTATATTTCTCAACCACCACCTTCACATTTCCCATGCATAATCAGAACAAGTACATTGATGTAGCCATAAACTTTTTTGTGGAGCCTGTATGGCTGGTTTAAAGCTAATAATTACTTTCTCAAATTCACCTATGCTTTTCAGCCTTTCATTCTCTTCTTTAAATATGGTACTGTGGACCAATGGCTCAGCAGCAGTGTTCCTGATTTTCCATTTAAAATGAACGGAGTAACCTAGTCTGAGAATTATCTGGTGATGTTGCCAAAATTAGCTGCGATAGGTGTCAATGATTTAATTTTCAAGGTCCACCCACTTTCTGCTGACATACACCTTGCTTCCACCAGGATTATCGTCATAAACAAACTGTAAGCCCTTCCTCTGGGGTTCCTTTGATCAGACTTGACCTTCATCCTAATGTGCCATTGTTGAGGAACAGAAGCATCGTTAGCTGCAACAAAAGACTGTGTGGTCACATTTCAAGGGAATGCAGTACAAATTATACTGCCACCAGTATAATTCTCCTCCCAACCCTCCCCACCCACACCATCACGAAGGAGTGTACAAATCCAAAGAGGATCTAACTGAGAAAATGTGTACAATTGCACTTCAAAGGGGCAATAAAGCATGATGATTGTAAATGCTGCTCCTTGGCAATGAAGTTATAAACTACACTTTTCTTTGGTATAATTTCTTCAATCACAATTTCATGGCCAATGTTAGATGAATGAACCAGGCTGCAGTACAGTCATGTCATTTCCAATGATAAGAGACTGATAACCCTTCTGAAAACTCCTTGGCTTTCTTCTCAAAGGATGAGTTACTTTTAGATTACTCTACTAGCTGTCAATTGTGGGTATGGGGAATTGGTTAGCTCTTTCAGCTGCTTTGTAATGCAGAGTGACACCGGTAGTGCGGGTTCAATTCCTGCACTGGCTGAGGTTACCACGAAGATCCACCCTTCTCAACTTCCTCCCTCGCCTCAGATTAAGCTCACCACCGGTCACGTCTCTGTAATGAGAGAGCAGCCGTATGGCCCTCTGGGACTATGGCGACTTTACTCTGTGGAGGGCACTGTCCTGCATAATCTTTTCTATCAGAGTGGGAGGAAAGTTAGAATTTGAATAAGTGTGTGACACGATATAGGAGGAGTGAAGTAAGTATAGTATCAATATTAATCTTAAAGTGGAAGCAGGAGTTTTAGAGTCGTGATTGTTTGTAATTTGTATTAAAGGAGTTGGCTAATTATAATGCAAGATATCAAGTGTCAAAGGTACTTAAGGGCAACTGGCAACGAATGCTGGTCCAACTGGTGATGCCCACATCACTTGGAAGATAATAAAAGGCACCCTGCACCCTGAGCCTGACACTGCCAAAGCAATACTGAATTGTAAAGCATTAACTAGTATTGTGTGTCTTTTTAAGTGTATGCTGGTACACTAAAAGAAAGTAGTGACTGTTGAATGTTACTTTCCTGTTCTTGCTGAAATCATTGAACTTGGGTTTCTGATCTGTAGCCCTTAGTTTTGAGGAAGTTTACCATTGCAAATCAGTGCTGTGTTCATGCAGATGATACAAATGCTATTTCTGGCTGCTCGTTATTTCTGTGGTTTTGTTTCCTCCTGGGAATCCTCAAAGGTTGGAATGTGTAAAAGTGTTGGTGAGGGAAGTCTTACTGCAACTAAACAAGGTGCCGGTGAGACCACATCTGGAGTAAAGTGAGCAGTTTTGGTTCTCTCATCTAAGGAAAGTTGATATTTCATTGGAGGTAGTTCACAGAAGGTTCACTAGGGTGGCCCCTGGTGTGGAGGGATTGTCTTATGAGCAAAAGCTAAACAGGTTAGGACTTTACTTGTTGGAGTTTAGAGACACACAGGATCTTTAAGGGGCTTGACAAGATAAATGCTGAGAGGATGTTTCCCTCATGGGTGTCTGGGACTAGGGGACATGGTCTCAGAACAAAAGGGTGCCATTTAAGACACAGATGAGGAGGATCTTTTGAAGGTTGCATGTCGCTGGAACTCCCTGCCACAGAGCTATTGGACAGTGTCCTTGTGTATGTTCAAAGCGGAGAGAGATTCTTGATCAGTAGGGGAATCAAGTGTTATGTAGAAAAGGCAGGGAAGTGGATGTGATTAGCCATGATCCTATAGGACAGCATGGTGGCACAGTGGTTAGCACTGCTGCCTCACAGCGCCAGGGACCCGGGTTCGGTTCCACCCTCCGGCGACTGTTTGTGTGGGTTTCTGCCGGGTGCTCTGGTTTTCTCCCAAAGTCCAAAGATGTGCAGGGTAGATGGATTGGCCATGCTAAATTGCCTGTATTGTTCAGGGATGTGTAGATTAGGTCGGTTATAGGGGGATGGGTCTGAGGGTTGGTGTGGACTTGTTGGGCCAAAGGGCCTGTTTCCACACTATAGGGATTCTATGATTTCTCCATCCCTGTATTCGTGCTGTCTTAATTGGGTGTTGGAGCCAATGGTTCCTCCTGCTGACATTAACAAAAAGTATAATGTAGAGTGAAAATAACCACAGGTTAATGAGTGACCCAATCACCACTACTCAGTTTATCTGTTGTTAAATACTGCTGCATTCTTTCAGCCAGAATTGCTTATTAATAAACTAGTCATATTTTTGTGCCCCAGCAGACAGCACCATTTATGCCACCATTGAGTGCACATCTCTTTCCACCAGCCTAACAGTGGCACAAGATGCTGCGGGAGAAATCATTATTTAGAAGTGTAAAACATTTAAACATGCTGTTATAAGTTTTTATTTATTGCTGTTGTGTACCAAGTACAGTTTTGGGATATAAACATTTGAAATTTTGCAGTTTTGATTCAAACAAGGGACATAGTAATGCAAAGAAACAAAGAAAAAATTAATATGTTGTGTCTTATATTTCAGACATATGGTTATGAGCACATTTTAACCCTAAATAACCTAGAAAAAGCTGGGTTACTGAAACCTCAGACTAGCACCAGGAATAATTATCCAACTATAAGAAAAACTCTGCGTCTTTGGATGGATGATGTTAATGAACAGGTTAGTTGTTTGAGTCCTCCTTTAATGTGAGTAACAAATATTAACTTAAATGGGTTAAAAATAAGAATCTTAACATTAAATACTGCTTTGTTTTTGAATAAATTGAAATTACCCATGATATAACACTGATGAAGGATAAGTCCTTTATTTTTCACAGAATTCTTAGTATCCAAATGAGTCTATAGAGGAAACCACCCAGATCATGTGCGTGGAAATGAGATTGCTTTATTTGCTTCAACGCGCAAATCAATATGTAAAATTCTGATATACTGTGCTATCATGTGAAACATTCAACAGCTTTTTGTTTCATCCTTAATAAAGAGGCCTGTATTTAACAATTAAACACATTTTGTACTAGCTGTTTAATTGGTGCAAATTTGCAACATACTTCCTGTAGGCTTGGTGAGCAATAATATTACTTCCCATTGTTGGTCTCTGCCAATCTTTTTACTCCAGACTTCTCTTGAATTGCTTAAGCTCATCAGATGCATCAGGATGGTATATCATTTATGGGAGTGACTGATATAAAGTCCTATAGCATTGTCCATGAATGGCTGACCTGTATAATGGTCTGGGAACTGGTGATGTTTCTGGAAGTAGTGATGGTTATTGCTTAATTGTCATATGACCTGCTAATATTCAATGAAGCCTGCAAACGTTTACTGGAAATTGAGGTTTCTGACATGTGGGATCTATTCTTATAACCAGCTTCCTTGTCTGATATGGGTTTTAATTGTTGCAACAAAGTTTAATAGACTTGAGCTGGCTGCTTAAATAGGGATACGTTTTCTTCAACCGGTAATTCAAGAAGAGGCAAGCATGTTTTTACAAGTTTTTTCCAGTTTCCTTGTTGGCTAAGTGTTTGATCAAACAATCACAGTTATGTTCATTTGAAATAATTTATTACAATTTTAATGTAAAAATGTAGTTACATTATTTGAAAATTGTCTGGTAGTAGGACTTAAATATATTTTCATGCCTGAGTTTAAACATCCTTAAAATGCTCATTAAAAGGTATGATGTAATTTTGTTTTAATATTACAGAATCCCAATGATATCTCTTACGTGTACAGTGGTTATGCCCCTCTGAGTGTGCGGTTAACACAGTTGCTGGCTCGTCCTGGATGGAGGAGCATTGAAGAAGTCTTAAAGATGTTGCCAGGACCTCATTTTGAAGAAAGACAGCAACTGCCTTCTGGATTGCACAAAAAACGTAAGCTTGCAACAACTTTTATTGCTGTAATTCCTCTAACCCAAATGCCCCCAACCCAGTTAAGAGCTATCAAACAAATATATCACTGAACCATGTAGGCAAAGCTTAAGACAAATTACCAAAAGCTTGGTCAAAAAGACAGGCTTTTGAACTTGGGACTATGAAAGCTGAAGACATGGCCGTCAGTCATGACGTTAAAATAATTGATGCTCAGGAAGCTGGAAATGGAGAATTACAGATATCTAGGAGAATCAGATGGTTGCAGCAGATTAGAGGTGGGGTGAGATTGTAGAGGAATTTGTAAACAAGGGTTTCAAAATTGATGCGTTGCTTAACCTAATTATGTTGATAAACAGGTTTTGATGCTTGCAGAGGACTCAGTGTGAGTAAGGATGTGGCTGGCAAAACATTGAATGACCTCCAGTTTACAGAGGAAAAGGTGGGAGGCCAGCAGGAATGCATCAGAATAGTTAAGTCTAGAGTTAACTAAGGTATTGATGAAGGGAGGAAATATAGAAATAGTTTATTAATACAATGACTGAAATGTTTTTGGGAATGTGTTTATACTAAACGTCATCATTGTAAAGAAGATTTTTATTATTTCATACTGACATAGTCTGGATAGTTACGTGTAGTGGTCGATACTGCTACAGAAATGATGAGGTTTTCTGGGGCTGCAGCTGCCAGAAAACTGTTCCAGAAATGAACTTATCACACTAATCTATATTCACAACATAAATACAGAAACGCTTCTTATTTCATATTTCAGGACTACTCTATCCAATTCAGGGAAGTGAAAGTATCAAAATGTTATCTAGAAATGTCATAACATGCAGTTGTCCCTTTCTTGGTTTCGTGTATCTGCCTACAGTGTGCAAAAACTACGGTTATAGAAATAAATTACAATAATAAATTTATTGCAGCAATTCACTATTTGCGAAAACATTCACAACGTATACAAAAGGAAGAATTTCAAAAATAGAATGTTCTGCAATGTATCAGAGATAAAAGGTACTGCAGATGCTGGAGAATCCGAGATAACAAGCATGGGGCTGGATGAACACAGCAGGTCAAGCAGCATCATAGGAGCAGGAAAACTCTTACGTTTCGGGCCTAAACCCTTCATCAGAAATGGGGGAGGGGAAGAGGGTTCTGAAATAAATAGGGAGAGAGGGGGAGGCGGATAGAAGGTGGATAGAGGAGAGGATAGGTGGAGAGGAGGCAGACAAGTCGAAGAGGCGGGGATGGAACCAGTAAAGGTGAGTGTACTGCTTGACCTGCTGTGTTCATCCAGCCCCATGCTTGTTCTGCAATGTAGTTTTGTTCCTAGGAGGTACATTTTCCATTGTAATTTTGAATAATTCCTTTGTGAGTGGGAATAGGATAAATAGGAAGTCATTATCTGGAACCTGCTTCAAGGAACAGGTTAGGAAACTAATGAGGAATGAAGTATATATTTTTCAGAAAGCTGCAGAGCTTCTAATCTGTATCTTTTCTTCCTTTAGGTCAACAGGGAGAGAACAGAGTTACTCTGGTGTTCTTTCTTGGAGGTGTGACATATGCTGAAATTGCAGCGCTTAGATTCTTATCTCAGATGGAAGAAGGAGGTACAGAATACATTATTGCGACCACAAAACTGATAAATGGAAAAAGCTGGATTAAATCTATGATGGATAAGTTAGAGCCATCTCTGTTCTGAAAAGACAATGTGATTGACAATATTCATCGGATGAGGTTTTTTTGTTTATGGATCCCAGGTGTGTTTGGAAAATGTGAGACTGGTGTAATGTGTTTCAGCTGAGAAACTGAATTGAGAACAGCGTGGGACACAAGACAAAATTGTCATGTGGTCTTGGTTGACATTCAGCTGCACTGGTTGTTCTGAGCCATGTTTTCCGTCCTTTGGTGGAGTAGCACATGAAACCAGAACACTTGGGAATTCATTGTGCTTTGCAACAGCCTGAAACAAGTTTCTGTGTTGGCAGAATTTGATCATTTGTGCCACTGGATTTAATTTACATATAGACATTGCACAAATCTAAGCACTTTGGTGCCCTTGAAATCTGAAGTGGTTTCTTACAAGCCAGAATATGTAATGCATGTTTATGGTACGTGCAAGGTACATTTAAATAGTATACCCTGTGTTAAGTCAAGTGCTTACTGCAACAATGTAGGAACTTCGAGCGAGGAAGGAAGTGTCAACAAATGTGCATTTATTTGTGCTTGCTTACTAAATGTTATGCTTTGAAGCTTTGTTTAAACTGGTAGGGTCCATAATTGAAATTTCATTAATCTCCTGTTCTGATCTCTGTTGCCACATCTAAAAGAATCTTAAAGCTTTGTCATCCTGTGAAGGTAAAATTAAATCTCAAAACGCTGACCTTTTCAATTTTATTTGTTATGTACTGTTCTGTTTATTGCATGGTTTGCATAATTTCAGAAAATATTGTATCATATCTATATTCCATATTCTGTATATGTGAAATGATTTGTTAAAAATGTAGCATTTTTATTTGAATGATTGAGCTTTATACTTAATTGGAGTAAATCAGTTTAGAACATTTCATCTATACTACAGAAAAGAAGAATTGTTTAGGAAGTTTAAATCACATGTGAAATGTTCCTTTGTTCAGAGATCAATTAGCAAAATGCATGCAGTGATTTCTCCCATTCAAATACTGTTTTTTTTCAATAAGGAGGAATGAACAGTAATGATTTGAGTGATATGAGTGAAGTAACTTGTATTATGGGCTGGTACATATTATGAACCAGACAAAATTCCCTCAAAATATATCGAAAAGCCAGCCCAGACCATAACTTTTTTTCTTATTTTGAAGGTAAATGTAAAGCACTGTGTTCTAGGTGCAATTTGATTGGCCATCTACTTGACTCTAAGCAAAACACACTTCTTACGCTACAGTTAAACAAAATAAAAGTAAAAGATGGGCTTATATGTAAGTCTACTGAAATACTTGACAAAAGAATATATTAACTACTACTAATTAACTATTCTACTGTGGTAACATCCTATAAACACACCCATGGCAAAGGCAAATTCAGTAAAATAGATTGTATCACATGCATTTCTAGCATTAGGAAAAGAACCCCAGCTTTTAGATGTAAAGGAGAGAGGAATAAGAGCTCCCATGTCCAGCTTCAACACCCCAGCAACTGCTGCTGAAAACTAAAACTCCTGGTTCTGTGGGAGCTTGACCTCATCCATTCAGGCTGCTTCTATTGTTCCAACATTTAAAAAAACACACGCCTCACAAGCTGTTTACTTCATTGGCTTTGAGCATACCACTTGTCACTTCTTCTGTCTCAACCTTTATTTTTTAAAAAAATGGACAAAATGCCCTTCTTAAGGCCATAGTATCATCAAATGGAAGATTGAGCTTTACCAAACAATCGCTATCTCATTCCTTTATTGTGCTGCTTGAGAATAGACTGGTTATCTGGTTACTATCATAATATTCTAAGTTCAAAAAAATTTCATAGAAACTGGCCATTTGGCCAATCAAGTGTATGGCAGTATTTTTCTCCACTTAATTTGCCGAGGCAATTTATTGCCAATGTCCAGTTGCCTGGAAGGGATTAGAAATCAACCACAATAATTCAGTCAGTTACAAATGGTAGGATCCTTCACTTGGAGAAATGTTACTGAATCTAACTATTTTCATGTTCATTTTCTGGTGCCAGTCTGTAAATTTAAAACCAAATTAATCCAATTGCACCATCTTGAACGTTCAATTCCATCCACACCAGTGCACAATTGCAGTTAGTTGTACCATCTAGCTTTGCAGTACAGCAACCTGCTAATGCTCCAAGAAAAGCACCTTCCAAACCTGTGATTTCAGACACCTAGAAGGATGAGGATAGGAGATGCATTGGAACATCATCCTGATTTGGAAATATATTGTCATTCCTTCACAGTCATATGGTTAGAATCCTGGAATTTCCTTCCTCACAGCGCTGTGGAAGTATCCACACCATATGGATCATAGTGATTCAAGAAAATAACATCCTTTTCTCAAGGGGATTTAGGAATGAGCAATAAATTGCTGGCACTACCAGCAATGCTTGCATCCCAAGAATTAAATTTAAAAATGTTTTTGAAAAACCTTTTATACTTCAATTTGAATACTTGCCTGCTAGTCTAACCTACTAGTCCACTGGGTCTAGTCCAATCCAATAACAGTTAATTTATCTTGTATTATTTCTTCAAGGAATTGTGCATGATGTAATGCAGGCTAGTCAAATGATATACTGAAGAGTTTGGCTAAGTATAACTTGCCTGTAGAAATTTATGCTGACTGCCTTGTTTAACTTTTCTTTTTCCAAATGCATGCATGCACATTTAGTTGTTTAGTAGTAATTGAATTAAACATAGCTGGCCTTTATTTATATATTTAGGGGTTTTTCTGAATACAGCTGGGTCTTGCATCTGGTAGACTGATGATCACACAATAGAAGTAAAAACTAGTTCTCTCAATTTTCCATTTATATTATTTTGGAAGAATTTAAGTCTGAACCACTTATTTTCTCATTAATCTATAAACAATTGGTTCCTGGTAATGTGTCTCCTTTAAGTAAGTTTTTTTTTTGTACTGTTTCCCTTTGAGTAATGGTTAACAGTTCCAAAATACACTACCTCTGTGAAAACTGAAAAGCACTTATTTAGTGTCTCCTATTCATTGAAGTTTGCTTCTGTCACTTATTCAGAGACCATTCCTAATTATTTTTTGCTTTGGGCCTTTTTATTTAGCAATGCAAAATTTAAATGTGTGTTTGTGGCATACTTCTCCTCATGACAAATTTCCATTTAAATTGATAATAAAAATAATTATAACTTGCCTTGAAAGGGATAAGGTGGGTGACAGTGAGGTAGAGTTGGGTATCAACCTACATGTAGAACTTGTGTTTTTGAATGTTATCTGTGAGGGGTAGTTGAGAAATGGAGGGAAATTGAAATGGTATTAGTGGAGGAGTGGAGAAAGAAGTCATACCTATGATTCTCTGTTTGAGTGCAGAGATAGGAATGGAATTGAAACTAAATGCTGGAAATACTCTGGTTAGACAGCATCTATGGAGAAAAAAGACAATGATCTTTCATCAGAACTGGGAAAAGTTAGAGATGCAGTGGGTTTTGAGCAAGGAGCAAGTAGAACACAAATAAAGGAAGTCCTGGGATAATGATGAATGACAAGAGTTAGCCTTCCTGGGCCAAAAGGAATGGAGCAAAACAACAAACTGAAAGATATGCTGCTGTCTGAAAGGAGAAAAGAAAATTAAAAAAAAAACAAAATGGGGATGAAAGGAGGACAACAATAGAGCAGAGGAGTTCACAGTCTAAAGTTGCTCAACTCAATAGTGAGTTTAGAGGTGCTGTTACTCAGGCTTATTTTGGGCTTCACTGGAAAATGCAGCAGGCCAAGTACTGAGATCTACAAGAGACCAGGATGGAGAATTAAAATGGCAGGTTACACTTGTGAACTAAACAGATGAGTTCTGTAACGAGGTCATCCAATGTGCTTTTGAACTCCCCAGTATAGAAGAGACCGTGTTGTGAGAATTGGATACAGTATACTAAATTGAAAAAAATACATTTAAAGCTACTTCACCTGGAAGATGTGTTGGGGTTAAAACTAAATAGAAAGGAAGCAAAAATAAGTGGTGATACATCTCCTGCATTTGCATGGGAAGATGATTAGTTTCTGGAGAAGATTGAAGAAGGTTGCCTTGTTGGAGCAGAGCAGAAGGCGTACTTTCATTTAGCATTTGCAAATGGATGTAAGTAGGTCATCTTCACTACTTGCTTTCCAACCTATCTTTGTTTCATCCTTGTTTCCGGTCATTAATAAAAGTTGTAAATAACTCATCCTCGTAGCACACCACTCGTCATGCCCTGCCAGCCTAAAAATGACATTTTGGTACATCTGCTTCCAATTAACCTCTCTCTCTGCTGATATGTTGCCATTTTCACCAGTTAGTTTTACTTTGTTGTAATTTTTGTGGCATTTTGTCAAATGCTTTCTGAAAATCTCAGTACAGTACAGTGCTTGTTGCTTCCTTCAAGAACGCCAATAATTTGGTCAAACATTATTTCTCTTGCAGAAAATCATTTTGTCTTTACCTGATTTGTACTGAGATTTTGTAAGTGCCTTGCTATAACCTCAATAAATTCACACATTTTCCTTATGTTACGCTAATAGGTCTGTAGTTTCTTCCCTTGAACTTTCCAGAACTTAGGGAATTTTGGAAAATTAAAACCAATGCATCTAATATGTCAGCAGTCACCTTTTTTAATACCCTAGGACAAAGTGCATCAGTTGGTTGCTTTTGACCGGCAGTCTTGATGGGCCAAAGAGGTTTACAACACAGAGGAAGACTTTTATGATCTGGGGCTTTGTCACATTTTTAGTTCTAATGCTTCCCTCAGTACCCTTTCTCTGGTTGTTGAAAATATAATTGAAATAACTTATTTTATTTTCCATATTTTCCACTAGTGTTCCTAAAATATCTTTTTCTACCAGCTGAGGATCTTCTTCTCCCCCCCACCCCCGACATTGCCTGTTTCCCTGCCTGCATTTCTGCTCCTGCCTCTTTTCTCCCCCACTAGTCTTCACCTGCTATCAAGCCATCCCGGATTTCCACCAACTCCATCATAGTGCCAGTACCAAACACATCTCCTAGTCCCTATCCTGCCTGAAGGGATGTCTGTGACACCCTGGGCAACTCCCCAATCTCTGCCAACACTCTTTCTGTTGTGGTGCCTGCCCTTTTAACCTTCGCTCCCTTTTATGGTCCAAACTGAAAGAAATGTATTTTTCTACATTCATCCCATTGAGCATGGGAAAGCTTTAGAAAAGGGGGTGGTGTAGAGAATGAACAAAAATAACCAAGGAATATGTGAAATGTGGGCCTGATTTGGATAATTTCACCGGTTCAGTGATTATTCCTGTGGCTTTCGCTGAGCTGGACATTTCTGTAAGGGGCGGTGTCCCACCGTTTTGAAGGAGACTTTTTCAGGCTATATAATGCAGCGCAAACTTGTTGTTTAGGAAAAACAAGAGAGCAGTAAACCTCGAGTGGACTTTGTCTCCAGAGGAGCAATTACCGCTAATAGCTTTCTTGATCAGCTCGTTAATGGCCTGTTTCCGTCTGGAGACAGCAGTGGAGCAGGTAATGATTTGATAGCGGGAAATCTTGATTGGATTAAAAGGCCATTTGCTCCTGCTTGGCAAGGGATAATGTGCCTGTTGCTGGAGCAGTTTAAGGCAGGATTGATGGAGTAGCCTCACCCTGTGATCACTTGTTTTTCAGGGTTTGTTCTGCGTGTGGTTCTTTACAAACTCGTCATCGATAAGGAAGGATTCACTTCACTTACTCCATGAACAGAGAAAGTCAGTGGTTTTAAGTTCATGTATTTGAATAAACAAGTACTTCTTTATTAACTGAAACGTAACCGAAAACAGTCAGGGCTGTGAACTCGGCTGCCCATTGTAAACCGATTCCCAGAAAAGCGGACAATATCATTTATAATTCGAGCTAACTGTGCAACATGCAATCCATTTCCTGCCAGAAGTAGCTTGTCTGGTGCCTGTTATATTCTGCGCTGTTTCTGTTTCTGGGATTGCGGGACTTTTAAATTCTTAACGCACCTTTCAGAGGGATTGTTGAATTTAACGATTGTGAAAGTGCGCAGCCCTTCCCACATTTTGATCATTATGAATCTTGGGTTTCTTCACACAAATCTTCATGTGATGTTTACGTTAGAGGGACTTGTTGCTCAATGAAAGCTCCCAGTTCTCTGACATTCGTTTAAACACAATATGAATTCTCTCTCTTTCCCTACGTGAGGGGGCTGTTTTCTCTCCCCTCGCTATTTGTGAAGAACGGGAGCTTGTTCCACGTAATCAGTTCAGGCGGCTCCCTGGCCACACCTATTCCAGAGCTTTGTACAAACAACGCAGAGTGAGTAAGGTCAGCTGCTGTACATTGTTGGACGCGTCCTTCAGCTTTCCCCGCCGGAGCCACGTCTTTCTAAGTGCAGAGTTGGAGGTTTACCTGTTGGGAGAAACGTTTCCTCAAAGTAGGCACTGAAAGAGGTAGGCTTTTTTTCCAACTACACCCAGGGACTACCTGTCCTGATGTTAGGAGGAGACAGAAACTCGGTGAAAGAGCACCTGGATACAATGAGCAGATTTCTCTCTTTAATTGGGTGGGACTGAAATGTTTTTAACCTGGCTGTGTTTACAATACAGTCCAGCACTTTACAAAAGTTTCCTCAGCTCAAAGCGAGGACACTGTCGAATTCTGTCAAATAGTCTGAATTGACCTTTTGTAAACGAATTTTTAAAAAAGCGAAATAACTGTGAGATACTGTAAATCCAAATAAAAACAAATTGCTGGGTCTGGCAGCATCTGTGGAGAGAAATCAGAGTCCCCGTTTCGGGTCCTGTGACCCTTCCTCAGAGCGCGTACATTGTCGCAATCACCCTTGTGTCTGGTACATTCTCAACATAAACTTCTAAATATCAGTGAGTATATGAAGCACTCAACCACAACCTTTATTATATTTAATGTCAGGGTTGTGTGGGGGATTGGTGTTCAGTTTAACATCTTCCTGCTGAAACGGATTCAGTTCAGGAACAGCCTGTCAACCGAGGGGCGCCTAAACTTGTCGAAATCCTCCATCCTATGCATTGTTGGCAAGTGATCTGTCAACTTGCTCACAGAGGAAGGGAAAGCATTTCTTGCTGAAAGCTATTTGCTAGTTTTAGTGCAGTTTTATTTCGTGAAACTTTTCAAGCAATAGCACTGATTACACGATTGACCGGACAGAACGTGAAACGTGCATCTTGTTTAATGGTTTCCATTTTCATTTATTTTCTGTATCTGCCTCTCCTGTTCATGTCGGGGACACAATGATCAGTTGGTATGGCTGCTGCTGGCCTGGTTCATCCTGTCTCTCCACACTTCCTGCTGTTTGAGCTAGTTCTCGGCCTTATGTTGGACAGAGTTCAGCACTCGGCTCCGTTTGAAGACCAATTAATGGAATGCGAAGGAAGCTTTTGCAGCCTTAAGCCTTTGTTTACAGTGACAGTTGATGTGTCCTGGTGAAAAACATGAAGCTAGTTCAGTGCATCACCTTCTCGGATATTGCAAACTGGTTTGAATGTAACGGGTGAGACCTTCTCTGGGTCGCACATGTTTATTACAGTTTACAAGGTGGTCACTGCTGCGTGACACTCTGCAGTGGTGGAACCTGACTTTACATATTGTCTCAGTTATGACTAAAGGTACTTCTTATCTGTTTGTTCTTTGCTTCCGTGCAGACAGGCCCTCCCGATTAAAACTCCGTGTTAACCGCGCCTCGTTTTCAACAATTAACCCCGATTTCCCTCAAGCTCCAAGCTCTGCCATGGCCGGGAGGGTAGCCTCGGTGGAGCCGTTCGCTGTCCATTATCTGCGAGTGCTGAAAGAACTCCTGGCCTTCGTTCTCTTCAGTTACACGGTCTTATTGGGAGCTTTGGTTATAGCTGGCTGGACAACTTACTTCCTGATAGTGAAGTGACCTGCTTCTGACCTCTACCCCAGAGGAATGCTTCGAATAAGATATATGCAACAGTTTTAAATAATGAGAAACTCCGCTAAAATGCTCAAAAAATAGATGATTTTTGCACTACCCCGTAAATCATATGAGAAGGTAATATAATCAGGTAGAAATAATATCCTTATGTAATCCTGCTGTTTGTTTTATTGAAATTGATCTTCATTATGTTGTTGTATGTAGACGCGATATTTGCGGGAACTATACCAAACTAAATAAAAAGGAGAAAATCAAACACAGGGGGCAATTTAATGTGTCTTTGGGACAAAGAATGATGTCTAGTTGTGCCTATTCACATAATTAATAACATAAACCTCTGGTTTAAGTGTTCGAACCGGCACACTATTTACTCTGCTGTGTGAGCTTTGTTAATGACAGAATTGGCCAAAAGAAGTAAAACGGTCGAGTGAAATGTATAAAACGAGGTCAAACGCAAGGAGGTTGTGTAAAGAAAAGTATAAAATGGCAAATCCAGAAAAAGATAAATGCAAAATTATGTCAGCAGGAAGCTGATAATTTTGAATAAATTCAAGTTTACGTTAAAAACGTCTCAATGTAATATATTCATATTTGCGTTACACTCCCGTTAACCTCTACAAATCATTCAGTTCCCCTTCCCCGCCCCCATCGCTGATTCACACTGCCTATATTCTTGGATGATTTGTTTAAATATTACACCTTTTTGAGGATCGAGTTTATCTATTTTCAAACCAGACTTTCTGACCCGCTCCCTGAATAACAACCTACCAAATAGAGTGGGCTCCAATTCAGTTTAACGAAAATTAAGGGAATTGTGATATCCTGAGTTAAGTATGGAATAGAAAAATAGGCAACGGCACTTTTTACTCTTGTAAAATACTTTTACCTTCAGACGTCTGTAATGCCCTATGCACGGCGCTTTCTGGTTTCGTGATATGATCCCCGTTTTCCTGTGGAGATTTTAATAACCTTTCTCTGCCCACTTGCTGTGCAGATACTCTGCCGTGATTAGTGGATCTTATTGAACAGAACGCTGGTAAGTTCCCTAACTACACTTTCCACAAAGTGGGACGGGAAATTCTTTGGAAAGTTGTATACTTCTCCAGCTTTGCAGGGAGAGCCGCTGCGTTGAGACTGAAGGGAATGAGACTGGGCTAAGTCACAGCAAATGTCACTCAGCTATCCCCTGTAGTCATTTGTGTGTGCCTCATGTTCGCACTGTTTCCGGGTGTTCTGTTGTTAACTAAAGTGTGAACTGGGACGTTTACACAGCACTAGTATCAGCATTGACTAGATCATATCTAAAGATTGCAAGCTGTCGCCGAATGCTCTGGCCTCGGGTGTTCGCATGTATTCCTACTCTTTTGTTGTATTTTATTTCTTCCTCTCCAGGCGCATGTCTTAAAAACAGCTTCTCTACCCTGTGGACTGGAGTTAGGTGGTGAGTCTAGAGGGGGCTGGTTGCTTGCCAGGGGTCCAATCAGACTCTTGGAGCAAAAATTCTCCTGATTCAACTTTTCGGGATGGCGATTTTTCCAGCGCTTCCGTTAGACCATAGATACATACTGATTCCTACCTCTCTGCAATGGGCTTTCTATAAGAAGGAATCAAAACATTTCCCCACGGAGGGACAGCAGGGTAAAAGTGACCTAGTTAGTTGTTCATTTTTCAGAGAGTAAAGAATGAATTGTCCAGACCACAACAGCTATGTTATTAATGCGACATATCAAACCAATCTAGAAAGGCCAGTTTCATTTGAACTAATTTCATACTTGATCATTTAATTTGTTTGACATTTTTTTTGAGATTTGGAAGAGGCTGTCCTTAGTGTAGGAGACTAGATCAATCTTAAGGCAGAACACTAAAACGAATGCTACTGATCGTGTGCAGTTTAGCTTTGGTTCAATGACATACTGTGGTTTACAGCCAATGGAACCACACGCTTGGACAAAGCTAATGCTCCCTGGTAGCCAGGCTCAGTGCAATATTCAAGTGAAATGAATGGTTTGTAACTTTGTCAGCGAGACTCGGCGAATGCACCTTTCCTATTTGCAAGGAGAGGAAGGATGTTCTCTCAGTTGCTGGTTAGCTATTAAACTACTTAAAATGAGTTGTTAATGATCTGAGAGGATTTTTCGATTCTAAAGTGATACAAATTTAAGTTTATCGCTTCATGTTAGGGGTGATGCACACTTGTAGGTTGGCTGGAATGTGAAATTAGGTGATGCCTAAAGAGCTTTACTCAGGAAGAGTGGCGGTATGGATCCATATCTGATGTATTTATATTTATTAACAAAAGCAACTGCTGAAAAGCTTGCCTTTGAGTAACTTCAAACTGCTTTGTTTCTATTCTAGGATAATCTGAAAATGTATTTGCGTGTAACATTTAAGGCAATTTGGGGGGAGTATTTAGGGAATATTTAGGACAAAGAACATGGTTAATTTTTTTTCTCAGTAGACTGATACTTCCTGTTTTTGTCGGCGAGTGCCAGGTAGCCGAGTGCCCACTTAATTGATGCTGCAGAACAAGATTGACGTTGATTTGAAATCATGCCTTGCTCTTTGCTGTTCTCTTCCCTACTATGCTGCCTGGGTTTGCAATTAACCAGATGAACTACCGACAAAACCTTATCAATTTTGTACTTTTCACATGTCCCTGTTTCATTTTTGGCCCATTGGACCTCCTTCCCACCCTCCAAATAATTAAATTACCTTATACTGAATTGCATCAAATGATTCTTGTATAGCTGCTGCAGTAATCAGTTTGGAAATTCAGTTGAAGATGCATTATTTGTGATGTTATCTGAAACAATTTCTGCTGTACTCCAGTGGATGATAAAAGAGAACTTGAATTTGCTGAAATGAGAGACCTGCTGCTAAGGCTTTTCTTCTTGCAATCATCAGAACAAATGCAAGAGTGCCAAACTGCAACTGATCACAACTATTTGTACTGGGAGAAAAGGGTGCTTATTCACTGAGACATTGCCATGTAGAAAGCAAGGGGGAACTATAGGCTCCTTAATCTACAGGAAAGATTTTTAAAAAGGATACAAGACTTGAAAATATCCATTATGCTTGGAATCCATGTTTACGAATGAAAGTTGCTTTTGCAATACATTGTGGGAATGTGTGAGATTTATTGCACACTGGTAGAAAGAATAGAGGGGTGGCCCATTTTATAAATGGGAAAGGGTTTGGAAATCTGAAGCACAAAGGGACTTAGAGAATCCTAAACTTGGACTCCTTATAGTTAACATACAGGTTCAGTTAGCGGTTAGGAAGGCAAAAGCAATGTTTTGATGCAATTTGTTTTGAGAGGGCTAGAATAAAAGAGCAGGGATGAACTGTTGAGCCTGCATAAGGCTCTGGTCAGATCACACTTAGAAGATTGTAAGCAGTTTTGGGTTCCATATCTAAGGAAAGATGTGCTGGCCATGGAGAGGGTCCAGAGGAGATTTTTTTAAATGGTCCTGGAGATGAAGGGCTTATCATATGAGGAGTGGTTGAGGACTCTGGAATTTAGAAGGTTGAGGGGTGATCTGATTGAAACTTACAGATTTTTAGAGATCTGGATAAAGTGGATCTAGAGAAGATGCTTCCACTAGTAGAAGAGACTAGGACCTGAGGGCACGGCTTCAGAGTGCAGGGATGACGCTTTCGAACTGAGAGGAGGTGGAATTTCTTCTGCCACAGGGTGGTGAATCTGTGGAACTAATAGTCTCCCCAGCCCTCTGTAACAAATTCATTGAATGTATTTAAGACAGAGTTAGATAGTTTATTGATTAGTTAGGAGATCAAATGTTAAACGGAGAAAGCAGGAGAATAAGGTTGAGAAACATATCAACCATGACCAAATGGTTGCTGAATGGCCTAATTTTGTTTCTATCTATTATGGTCTTATTACTGAGTGATGTTGTGAGATCAACTGATGATTTTAAATTTGGTGCATTTGAACAACTGGTTAAATAAGCTATTTCATGTTGTTACTGTACATGGCCATGTATCTGATATTTTCTACCAACAGGATGTTGCTATCAATCCAGGAAGACATCCAGCCTACCCTGCATTTGAGCAATATCCTATGATTGGGTAACTGATTCAAATAGCATGTACCTCTGATTGTTTGTTTATACAGACAGAGTACAGACCACATATTCAAACCTTGCATCTTATTTTAAATTGCCTAGGAGCCTGGAGAATCCATTACTGTTTAAGTTTTCTCCACTGCAATGCATCAGCTGATTTCAGTTGACACCAACCTATCAACACCGTTTTTGCCTGTTGCATAAATTGGTGTGAATGTTTAAAATTTGGCATTTTTGCATTTGTTTTGAAGAGTGCAAGCCAAAACATTTTGGTAACATTCTTTTCTTTTCAGCAAGACTACAACAATCAGCTTTTGACAGGATTCTTGAGCCAAACAATAATAATGGAGTCATCAACATCTATTATGCATAAGTGAGGTTTTTAGTACTACATTTACAGTAAATAGCAACTCAGCATAAAAACTGACTGTACTTCTTAAATGCTGACAAATGATTACCAATTTGACCTCTGAATGTCAAAACAAAATATTATCTGTTTGTCTTTGTTCTTAATAATTTAGATTGCTCTGTGTAAAGTGTTTTTAGTGGTAAAGTACTGAACTGAAGTGGAAACTTCATCAATAAATATTATCAAAAAGCAATGTGCATTTATGTTGGGGCCTTAATGTAGAAAAATTATCAACACTTTACACAGGGGAAATTCCTTCTCCCTATAAACAAACACAAAGCAATCATTCATACCTTGCCACCATCTTTTGAAATTTGGGTTTCTCAACTGATAATGGTGGAGTTTCTACCAGCAGCATGAACAAAAATATCTTTGTTGAATGGAAAATGTGAGTGTTTCACTTGTGTGTTGTTAATGAATAATGGAAGAATATCCATCGGAGATTTGAAAATACACATAAAGTAAACATGGAGTATGGGACACTGCATGGAAGAAGATAGGAGAAAAATTCCAATTCTCTCACTAGCTGTCAACTCTAATTCTAGCTGCCTATTCACTGGCTTGCAGCTCTAACGACTGCATCTTTTGTTGAAATACACAGTGTTATGTTATATGAAATGGAATGTTACATCTCTGTTTTCATTGCATTGGTCTTCAATAGATTGTCTCAAACCTCAACCATCTCCCTGGCACATTAGCCACTTGTACACCCTCAAATCTGAGTGAAGTATGTTGACTACTTGCTTAGCAAATGTAATTAATCCCCTCAAATAGTATTGCTTTAGTACTGCTGCAGTGAAATTCATCTCCTATTCAAGGATCATTCTGGGACCCATACATGGGTGGAATCCTGTTTTACTGAGACTAAATGTGGAAGCAGGTGTAAAAGCAGAAGGGACTTCGAGATGTCTGGGGTTTTTGTCTGCTCATTACCTCTTCATGCATGGGTGAAACACCAAGTTTTATGGGCAGGAAGTTCTGAAGCCCACAGTGCTTTCTGGCCTTCACATTTAAAAAGTACCTGGACACAACTTCACTATGTTGCCAATAATATCATTCACCCTCTGCTCACTACCTCCGTCTACCAATGGAGAGAGGTCAGAGGCTGGGCAGAAAATGGTGCCACACTCCAGAGATGATTCCCTTGAGGTTTTCCTGAAAAATTTCCATGAGAAAAGGGAAGTTTATTTCCTATTGTTGGCAATAAGATACCATCCTGACTAATGAAGAGGTGGCTGCAGAGTTTAGCTCAAGAGAACCTGGTGCTACTGTTGCAAGAGGTTGAATGATCTGCAGTGCTCTGCCAGGATATGTATCACTGTCTATTCAATGCTTCATGCTCCCATGAGTTAACATTCTAAAGTTACCATAGCAGATGACTGTCATACAGGAGGTTGGGTGTTGGGCATTTTCATCAGAGACCCTGTGTGCAATCAATGTCTGTTACTTCATTGCAGCTACCACTGTAACACTGCCAACACCACGGTGTCTCTTACGCATCTGCCAGGGTTCACGCTTAAAAGGAGCTACAACAGGAGTAGCCCACTCCCATCAGGTTGCTGACCTTGCATCACAACTAGAAGAGCCTACAAACCTGATAGCTTTTCACAAAAGGCTTACTTAGGGCAAAAGATGGCCTTTGGAATTCATCCCCACCTGCCTACCCCAGCCAGGGTGGCTGCCATGCTTTGGGAGGCTTGTTGGCCCAGTCAGGTTACACTGCTAACACCAAGTCCCCAGGAGATCCACTCCACAACTTGAAGCTGGTCTTTATAATAAGCTAAGATAACAAGCATGGGGCTGGATGAGCACAGCAGGTCAAGCAGCATCATAGGCGCAGGAAAACTTGACGTTTCGGGCCTAAACCC
>JAHRHZ010000098.1:18922528-18942402 GCA_024137785.1 Ginglymostoma cirratum
CAAGGGTTTAGGCCCGAAACGTCAAGTTTTCCTGCTCCTATGATGCTGCTTGACCTGCTGTGCTCATCCAGCCCCATGCTTGTTATCTCGGATTCTCCAGCATCTGCAGTACGTTTTATCCCTTTATAATAAGCTGTTTCATTTGACACTCCTTCATTCTTTCTTTCCACCTCCATTATCTCCTCTCCATCACCACCCCTACCCACGCTTACCACCCCCATGTCTGTTATCTCTGAGACTATGACAGACTCCCTGTCTGCAAAAAATCTATCTTTTCCTTGAATAAATTCAATGACTCAGCCTTCACTGTCTGTGGAATTTTCTTCCCTACTAGACAAAAGACCATCCGAAATCAAGGTCCTCATCTTGGTCACAAAACAAAAGACCTCTTATTTTTAAAGTTTTAGTTCCAGTATGTCCAAACAGAGATATCCTCCTGGAATCCACCCCAACAAGGCCCCTTAGAATCTCATGTCCCAATAAGGTCAACTAAACTTCAATAAGTACAGGCCCAAAATATTCAACTTCTCAAAGTCTTCCATCCCAAATACTATTCCTTCCCCAACCCACACAAATATATTTGCTCTGATTATTCCCCTTTTATAAATCCACATCTTTTATTTTGCTATCATGCTTAACTATTGTTCCATATAAAAATGCCCTCTTCAATTCCTTGAATACATCAGCACACTCCACTTTATATAAACACCTGTCCTATTCAAATCAACTCCGCTTCAGTTTCATCTGGCTAAAGTCATCCGAGATATTCTGTGTGACTGCCACTGACCTGTATTATCACTCCTTCAACTCTGCATGATTTTGAAATCTTCATCTCTCCTCCAAGATCTACTTCAATGACACTGCTGCTGTTTAAACCCAGGTTCCTTCTTCATTGATTCCAGCATCATTAATATACAATTTCTAATATCTACTGCTTCCATGCCCAATGAATTAGCATTCCTTAAGGTTTTATCCTTTGTTCCCCTTTATTACTTTTTTAAATTCTGCATCTCAGGGAGATATTCCAAACAGGCTTAGTTTTGATATACAGGCCAATGCCTGACAATTCATAACTTACATGCGTTTTGCAGCCTGTTTAGTGCAAAATATGTGATAAGGAAGATCACACTTTAGTTCAAGATCAGCAGTGCTGAATCCATGCTGTTATGTTCCCATCAGAATCTATTCAACTTAGTCACCAATTTCATCTCCTTTCCCACCAGCGAAACTGGGTTCAAACAAGTGGTGAAAAATCTTGCCTCATCCTGAGCTTAACTTCAAATTTCATACTAAAGAATACTAACCCCCAACTCCTGAACATTTCTGGTTTAAATGCCTATTTAAACTTTACATTCTTTAAAAATATAATCATGACCTTTATTGTTCAGGTTTGATTTCGCCAATACTCTCCTCATGGAGTCCCAAAGTCTACACTACATGAATTTTAATTTAGCTAAGAGTTTTGCAACTTATATATTATCCAACAAAGATTGAGGCTTCTCCCAACCCCCAGTGACAATAACTTCAAAATACATATCTTTGCTTTCTAGTCACCCGATTACCAGCTCCCAGCTGATGTTGCATTATCTGCTACACCAATGTCAAAATTACACCCTCTGGTCCCCTCTCTACAGATTACAGCAGATAATGTTTCACTATCTATATTAGTCTCCTCAAACACCACTCTCCTGTGTGCAGGCATTCTCTTTCAACTTCTCAATGTTTTCAAAATCCCTTCAGTTAATTTCTTCAATTTTGCCTTAGTTCTTTTTATCCAGTTTGTCTGTGGTTAAATGTCTTTCAAGTATTTTGTAAAGCATCTAGCGATTCTTCATGATGTGAATATGATTCCAAACTGGCGCTATTCCCTTTAGGTACCTTTGCACCTAACAAGGCACTGTAACTGGTGACTTGTAAACTTTTCACTGTACTCATGTGAGTACATGTGACAAAGCTAATTTTAATTCCAATAATGCATTTTGAAACTCTGCATTCTGTTTCAGAACTTTTTTATAGATTTTATGAATTCTTCCTTTGTCCCATCCTGATCTGTGCTGCTTCAGTTTAAGCGGACTCTGCAGGAATTTCTAGGGCTGCAAGCATCTGATACCAGCCAGGACACAAACTCATCTAGTTATCTTTCTGTCCCATGGACTAGTCGATCACCGGAAGAACTGTAAAATTAACTGTGGATGAAAGTCAGCCAAAAGTGAGGTTCTAATCTTTTTTGTAGTGCAATATTAATACATTAACATTAGGCATCTGACAAAGATTGCTTTCACAAGCTGTCTTAGATTCAAATATTGCATTCAAAATGATATCCAACACAATGAACAAAAACAGAAGTTGTTGGAAAAGCTCATCAGGTCTGGCAGCATCTGTGAATAAAAAATCTGAGTTAACGCATCGAGTCCAGTGACCCTTCCTCAGAACTGTGCTGATGCTGCCAGACCTGCTGAGCTTTTCTGATAACTTCTGTTTTTGTTCCTGATTTACAGCATCTGCAGTTCTTTTGTTTTTGTTTTCCAAAACAATGAATTTCACCAAAATATCTCCACACTGAGTTGTGGTGGAGAATCAATTAACATTGAGATTGAAAACCACTACAGTACTTGTCTTGAGGAAAAGTTAGGAAAACGTTGAAGAACAAAAAAAGGAATATTTGATCATATCATATCAGAATTATGTGATCCTCCTCCCAGATTTAAGTGGAGAGTATTCATCCCCTCAAGATAACATAGGTATTGTATATCTGTCTCTAAAATTAATGAGCATAGATCTTTACAGATGTCACTATTATAACTCAAATGTAGAAATATACCTCGAAAGTAGCTAATCACAACAATTTTCTCTCTCTCCTTGCACAACAAGGTCTGGATAAGGCCAATGGGGAGAAAAATGGCAGCCCTTATAGCAAGGAAAAACCCAGGAGAAAGAAAGGATTGTTCAGGGTTAAAGTCAAATTTGGCTGGCTGCATTATACTGCAGCTGCTATTCCCTGAGTCACTTGACTGGCATCTGATGCAATTTAGTGGTAATGCATTAACATGAAACTAGCGTTCAATAGTACTGTATTTTCACAACAATAGCAGTTAACTGACAGAGATTACCTTTATGTTCCAGTAAAAATCATCTTTTGTTTGTATTTGCACTGTATCTCCATTTTCTATTTTAACCTCAACCTAGCCCTGCCCTAATTAGTGACACTGCTGCCCAATAGTGTTAGCCCCACCAAGGCACTGTTCGTTAAATTTTGTTTGTAAATCAGTGAAAGGAAAATTAAAATAAATTATCTGTTTGTCATGGTGGTTTCCTTTTTTAAAAAAAAATCACTGTCACAATAAAGACCTCAGAAACTGCATCCTGTGTTATTTCAGATTGTTGGAAAGAAAAAAAATACTTGAATTGTTAGGTTTGTGACCACCTCCTGAGAAATAATGATGTAATTAAGAACAAGAAAGTTCTAGTTGTAAGAAGTGGTCAGGAAAAGTCTGGATAAATTTGTAAAGTTTTTGGTAAAAAGGTATTGCAGTTGAGATTTCTGTTAGGGAGAATCGGAATAGTTCTTAAATACAGCCTGTGCATTTATTACATGTTAAAATGGCACTGTGCTGTAAGGGTTCCTTGGAGTTTTTTTTCATCGCTTAGATTTCAAAATAAAGTACAAGCTTAGAAGTTATGGAGATCATATTCCATTGCTAGAAATGGACATCTGCCTGCCTGCCCCAGATGGCATTCTGCCAGCCCATTTTCCAAAGTTTCTGTTACAATAGGAGGAAGGTATGGACAGAAGATACTGCTTCCCCTCTCCACCACTTCTGCCCCCACACATATCAGAACTCAGTGAAATAAGTTTGAGGTAGAAAAAGTCCAGTCCAAATTCCCTTTGTTCCAGTTCACAAGATTAGTGCACAGCACCAGCCAGGATTTCTAGGGCCTGGCCTTCATATCTGAAGCAAAATTTGCTTGTAATTAAGCACTGTGTGAATTTAGCCTAGCTAGGCACCTATGTTGCAAAACATACCCAAGATACATAGATGTCATCACTTTCTTGTGTAACATTAAATTTGAACACACATATGGCCCAAAGATCATGAAGCAGGATTCTTTATTCCTTTGACATCAGATCAATACAAACAGGAAGAGAAACTTAGGCTTAAAAAAAATTTATGTGCACCTTTTGTATGGAAGAATTGTTTCAGTTACATTGTACTGAGGTATTTCTGCTGTAACGCGTGATTCATTAACGCAAATTGGCTGTAGTGCGATTGATAAATAGTGGACGCTGTTTCGATAATGCAAAGTTTCTGCTGTGCAGGTACAGTGATTTTCTATAGTGATTTCCGTATAAAGCAATTTTCCACGGCTATTTTCTATAGAGCAATTTTGTACAACGCAAGGTCACACAAGAACACAACAACCGCATTATAGGAGAAATACCCGTACTTTTTCCGTCTGCCCTTCTATCCTATCAGCTTTGTCTCCACTGTGGTGCTGATGACAAGAACCTTGATTTCTAACTGTTCTCATACTCCAGATTTATGTTCAGCCTCTGTGTGATATATCCTATTTTATGATGGTTTTCTATGTAAATTCTAAATTTTAAAAATCAGTTCTTTAACAATGATGTGTAAATTCAAACAAGTCTGTTCACGCCTTGCACATCAATGGCTCAATCTCGAGTTGCCAGAATTTACTCAAGTGCTTTCAGCTAACACTCTATTGATATCAATTATCACCAAATAAAGAGAAGACTTCACAAGTTACAGAGGAAGTTAAAAATATGAAGAAAGCATCACTTTTAAAAATCAAATTATTAAAGCAACAATGATCAACTTATGTATATAATTTTCCTGTCTTTCTAATTAGTCTTTTCATAAAATCTTGTGTACATTCACTCATACACGGCATGGGTTGGGAACCCATAATTCGATTTTCCTCCACTTCATTGTTAAACCCTCTTTTTTCAATTTTTAAAGTATAGTTGCAAAATTAGATAAGTATAATTAAGCCCAATGGTGAAAGAATGAAATCTGTCAAGAGGGCTTAGAAGTTGAATTTGATTCCAACCAGGATGTTGTTGGGCTGTCTGATGTTATTGGTCAGCAAAGTTTTCTGGCTAGAGGTGGTTCAGAAAGGATCTTTTTATCCATTCCTTCTGTCAAAGGACTGAGGAATTCCTGAGTTACGCTGGAAACTCTGGTCATAGCTAGGCTTCAGTTGTAATCTCCCCAAAGGAGGGCTGGTGAGAGGTGCCTGAAGCCCCCAGGAAAGATTCCAGTCCTTGTGTAATCAAAAAGTAATTATCAAATCGAAAAGCTCCAAAACAAAATTTGTAATCTTTAGCCTATTAAGAGACTCCAGTACAGCACCAGGATCATGATCACCCCTGCCTGTTCATCCACCACAATTCAGCAGAAAATCAGACATGTACTTTACTTTCATTCAAGCTGCATTGAAAGTTTAATAATAGTTCATATAACATTAACATAAACTATTGTTCTTACTGCTCCTCTCGTCAATCCATATCTGATGGTAAAAATGTAAGTTAGTTCTTTCCAGATTTTCCCAGTTCCAACACAATAAATGGAATATTTAAGATGATAAGGGAGAGTCCCAGACTATGAGGGGGTCTTTACTTTATAGGTCAAGTATAATTCTGGAGGATGACACTACTGGTCTATTTTGATTGAATTAGTCATCAATCAATCAATGTTGCCTTGCTTTGTGACGAGGAAACTGATCCAAAATCACATTTTACAGTGGATTCCTAATTGCTTAGCAATCATGGAACACAAAGCCTTCATCATCTAGCAGTTAATTAATAACTGGCAAAGCATTATAGAAATTACATCTGCCTGTTAAATTGCATTCATTAGTGTGTTTTTAAAACCTTTACCTAGGCAATCATGATTCTGGTGCTTTGGTGCCATCTCTTTTTAGGCCAAAGATAACTTTCATCAGCTGCCTGATTTTTGTTTTTAATTTAATGGAAAACAGCTTCCATTTTAGACACAACCCCTTTAAACAAATGGAAAAAGGTATTAATTTCCAATTTATCATAACTATTTCTCCTATACTGATATTGTGTTAGGCTAATTCCTCCTTTGTTTTAAACAAAAGGGGTATGACTGATAAACATAGCACTGTAAATACTAACAGTGTGTGCACATATCCAGTTAATAACAGAAGATTTGCATTTCGCACATTTTTCTAGCCAAAAACATTAGACTACAAGGATGATGTTCTATTTCCCTGTACACTCTTTATGATTATTATGTGTAATAGGGCCTCCAGCATCAGGCTGTGACAGTGACACAAGGCACTGAACAAGGGAGCTATGCCGTTCTGTGGGACCTCCACCAGCAGGTGACGATGGTAAGGGAGAGCAGCTGGAGCAGTCAAGCAAATTCTCACTGGAAAAGAAAGAGTGTCTTAGGTGGAGAGAGGGCTGATGGGAAAGGGAAGGCAGGCAGAATAAGGAATTCCTTAGCCCAATATAACCCTCACAGTCCTTACATGTACACAGTGTATATACCTGTTGTTTATCCTTAACTTCCCTGCTTCATGATTGTTGAGCCATGTGTGTATTAGAATAAGGATACAACTACAGCTATGTACCTCCTTATGTGTTGTGACCATCTCATGACTTCTAATTAAATTAACCAAAGTGTGCCAGTATCTATTTTAATGATTTGAGTCTTTTTGTGTTTCTGAGACCTAGGTGTAAGGAGGTAGATCAGTTAATGTAAGCCAGCATCCTGTGAAATCCATGGGCTACCCATTTTACCTGCAGCTACTTTTCAAACTCAATAGTAGTAACATATGGACTAAATAAAATGGACTAAATGGTAGCTACCCTCAGCTCCATCTGCAATTATTGTTTCCAAGACTCAATTTCCAGATTCTGCAGAAATAGAACTTAGGTACTCTGATTAAAAAAAAAGGTTTCCCTCACAATTTTAACAATTCAATAGCTGTTTTATGTATATTTATAGTTTACAGGACCCCAAAATCCAAAATCACAATACAGTGCTGTGGATTTACTCTTAATGCTTAATTATTATCAATAAGTGCAAGACAATTTCATTGCACATTCCCTATTACTGACTGTTAAGGTTATATATCCATCTACAATTGATGTGACAGCTTTACTATTACCTTGGCTCTTTTTTTCATTCAATGTTACATTACTTATGCTATTCTGTTGTGGTTTCTTTGCAACTTCTCTGAAAAATTTCAATGTATCTATTTATGTTGTTAACAAAAATACAGTGGTGATACTTCTATTACTGGACTGTTGGGTTCACTGATTTTCTAATTGCACACTTCAAAGACCACAAAAACTGAAATAAATACTTGCTTTTGCGCAGCACCTTATTATAATACCTTGAAGGACCTGATATTTTCAAGTCCAATAACTGTCCTGCAGTAAAGTGTGTTACATCACAGACAGGCATGATGAATTAATCCTTTGTTTGATATTGTTCGAGACAGGAATGTGGACTGAATGTTGCTGTTCTTAGGAACTCTTCCATTTCTCTCATTGTAGCTACTCATTAAAGCCTTGTTTCTGCTTTCAAACCCATTAGGCTATTTGGCAACCACCCTCACTATTCCAATACAGTGCCAATATCCAGAGCCTCAGATATGAAGCCTGTAGGCATGAGCCTGTGCTTACTCTTGACCAACCAGGTTATCCATCATCAGATATGGCTCAAACATCTCAAGCAATATTGTCTTTTCCACTCAGCTGCCAGATCCCCCTACTACTTTAGGTTCAACCTTGAGGATTTCCAAATATTTCCAACTTGCTTTCTCTTCCTTTGGCATGCCTGACTCCCCACCCTGTCCATCCTTATTTCGAGTCTCACAGCTGATATGTATTTTTATCTTAAAATTTGAGATGATTTGCTCAGCTGTCTTCAGTTCCCTCTTTGCCCACCTTGCATCAGGCTGATTTTCTTTGTAAGACTCCCTTATCTGCTTCCTCGATCCCTATTCTGGCTCAATGTTTGATCATCTTTTGTCCAATTTTGCTAGCATCATCAATTTCTCAATCTCCTCCAATATTGTATATATGACTCCTTTCATAACTATTGTCAGTAATGACCATCTTTCAAAGGTCCATCTTGAGTTCCTTTGCAGAGATGGAGTTTGATGAATATCTAAAAAAAGCCTCTGAGGTAAGTATGATATCCTGGTGATCTTAATGACCATCTGTTCAGGCTGCAGTGAGAAGGTGGACCCTGTGCAGCATGGATCCTCCTGGGCCATAGCTTTACCATCATGTACGCTGAAACAAAAGATATATACTGTTAGTTAATGAGTCTGGCCTGAGCTTGTATCAAGACCTGAAGCAACCACACAAAAACATAGCCAAATGTGGCGCCAATGTTGGAGACACTGGTCTAAGAAAGATGATTTTTTTTCAGAAGAATGTAAAGAAGCACCAAGCAAAACTGAGTAAACATAAGGCTGACCTACAATGCAACAGGATCCTCAGGGAATGTCCTGAAGACAGTGGTTGGTCATCAAACCCAAAGCGAGGTGAAATAAGACTTTCTCTAAAACAGCAGCATGTGGCCACCAGCTCATCAGTTACTGCTCTTTCCTTGATGTAGTTGAAGCTCCAATAGGGAAGTGTGGAAGACATAGTTGCACAGATGCAGAGTTGACTCATGTTTCAGCCCCTGAAAGTATTGTTCCAAACCAGGAAATTTCAGAAGATCAGTTCAGGGAGAATCATGAAAACTCCTCAAATTTTGAACCTGTGAAAACTGGTCTTTGGGGGAAGAGGGTAGAAATGAAAACATATCCAATCATCATGAGAATGTTTTTAATTAAATGTTTTTGTTAATAATGTCAAGAACATAGTTTCACTTGGAAGCTGAAAGATTTTTTGGGGCTGGGACGCCATGTAGTGATGGAATTTGATGATTATGTAAATTAGACCAGTGCAGTGATATCACTGTGATCTCAATGGTCATGCGTGAGGGCTCCATAAGACTTTGTACAGCTCAGAGCATCATGCTCCATAACCTTATCACTACGTACAGTGTAACAATGATTAGCTATTACAAGTTTGGTCTGAACTTGTGTCATGACATGTACAATCTACATGTTTGAGAATGCTATGAGTCTGAGAATGTTAATACTGATTGAGAACCATAAAAACCACTGTGATGATGTCATGAGGGAGGGGACGGGGAGAGTATCTAAGGACTTTGAAGGAATCAGACCGAAAATTGGGTCGTCCTCATATTCTCTGTAATAATGTATACCATGTCCATATAACATGTAAGCAGCTGCAGAGATGTAATAAGGTACATTATGTTTTCTACAAGGGACTCTTCTAGTTAGACCAGAAGGTTGCTACCCTCATCCACACCACACCCTGGAGAAATATATACCCAGGAGGTATTGGTGGCAGCACATTCAACAAGGTGTTTGGCATCACTGTCCAATGGCATGTCACTTCAGGAAATGAGGGTTTTTTCCTTTACCTTTTCTGAGAAATAAATTGAACATTGTTAAGAATATTACCATAACCTGCACTCATAACTCTCTTCTCCAGGAATCCACTTTTCTGCTAACCTCAGAAAAAAAAACTGCTTTGAACTTATGATAACAAGGTGTAGAGCTGGATGAACACAGCAGGCCAAGCAGCATCAGAGGAGCAGGAATGCTGATGTTTCGGGCCTAGACCCTTCTTCATTTCTGAACAAGGGTCTAGGCCTGAAACGCCAGCCTTCCTGCTCGTCCGATGCTGCTTGGCCTGCTGTGTTCATCCAGCTCTACACCTTGTTATCTCAGATTCTCCAGCATCTGCAGTTCCTACTATCTCTGCTTTGAACTTGTTTCGTTACAACTGGTACAAAGACTCACAAATAAAGTGGCCAAGATTTTTCACATATGCAGCATTGATTGGAAGTGTACAATGACAGCCTGTGGAATCCCTATTGCAGCGCATTCCAAAAGGAATTGTATTTTCCACTGGCCAATTCCTGTAAACCTGGAACCATCCAAAAGTCACCATTTAAATCAGGAACTTCGGATGACTCCAATGAAATTAAGTAGAATAGTTACTCAGGAAAAGTTAGACTATTAAATGGATAGTTTAACACCTGAGTAACTATTAAAATGACTCCATACATACTGCATTCATCTCCCAACTGCACTACCACTAGAACCCATACAGTCCCCAGACCCTGACCTGACAACCCTACTGCAACCCAACCCCTTCCCCAATGATATGACCCAACCTCCCCATACCACCTAACCTGACACCTCTGCCACCCCATACTGGCCCAGAACCCACCCGATTTCCCCACAGAACCCACCCTACTCATCTGGCATCCAACCCTTGGTGGTCTATTCAATCCCTAGCTGGTATCTTTCCTACTTACCTGATACCCTGGCCCTTGCCTTTTACACACCTGGTAACCTACCCTCACAGCACCCTATGTACTTACCTTATGTACCTACTGCTTGACAGCAGCTATCAAAGTGGCTTTCGGGACCTTTAAATGTCAGAATTTGACAGCTGACTGCTGTGAAAAGCAGCATTGTTTGCCTTTCTCTGACAATTCTGTGCCACTGAAGAACTGTCAGAAGAGAATTATGGCTCTGCCCTGAGCAGGGCTTCCTGTCAAAAATGTAGAGCTCTTCTTTTGTAAAGAAGGGCCAAAGTGGCAGTCTGCGTGAGATTGCTACTCCTTGGAAAATTGGTCAATAGTATTTTGTTTCACACTCAGTGGGTAAAAAAAATTATATATGGAAGTGAGTGTACTAGTCATACTGGACCTGCATTTTGAGATACACAGATTAGTCAGACCAGTATGTGGTATTCGCACGTTTTGTTGCTTCTTTTTCCTTCTGGGAATCAGTGTACAAGTGTAAATATTTAACAATCTTGTACTTTAGTGTTAAAGGTCACATATTGAGGAAACAAATGCATTTTCCATTCCTACACTTACTATCCAAAAAAGGCTGAATACATACTATTTTCTATATACATCAGAGGACAAAAAAAGGTAACACGCTGAGAGCTGCATGATGCAAGAACACTGTAACGAGATACCAACAAATACGAGGCATTGTTTATTACAGGCAGAGCGACCGTCTGTGCGCCTGCGTAAAAGATTCGTCCTGGCCACTTTGACCTTTTTTTAATCAACCTGTTGCAGAGAGTTAACACAACCACTTCTGGAGCTGGCGGGCGCCCCCTGGCACACACTGTCCCTGTGCTACAAGCGTCCCACTGGACATTTAGAAACTGGCTGTCATCTTAATGGATGAAGACCCTGGCAACGGAAGATTTTGGCACAACCCAAACGTTTCAGCACTGTTTCTCCAGACCGCAGTGCGCAAGCGCCAGGTCACGGTGGGGTTACGTGCTGGCTTCCCGGGTGGAACGCAGTGACGTTACGGGCACCAGCTGGTGGAAAGTTGAAACAATGGCCGCGCCGTTCTATAGGCTGATGTCTCGATGTAGCCGTTTGACCAGGTTATTACCATGAAACTGCTACAATACTTCATTCCATTGATCGGGGCCACCATCACTGTCCCGTCTCTACCGCTTGCCGCGGAGACTTAGGGCTCTATTGGCCCGGACATGCGAGATTCTCAAATGTTGTAGTATCGGTGAAGCGTTCTGCTCTCCCACCCTAGCCGGCTCTAACTTGTATTTTGTCATTTTAGGAGGACCTTCTCCCTGGCTCTGCTCCATAGCAGGAGTCGAAGGTGGCAAAGAGTGGCGCTGGGACTGGGTGCAACTTTGGCCGCTGTTCCCGTTTCACAGGTACAGCTACAATTTATGGTTAAAGTGCGCGTTGTAAATAGGGAAGTAGTTTGTCATGCACGTAGTTCAGAGCTGTAAATGCTGATGAATAGTGTGGAGTTTGAATATTTGCGTTAGCCAACGGGAACAGGTAGCCTGAAAATGACGATCGGTTATCTTTATTTCAGTCTAAACCTCTCCCCACATTTTAAAACCTGTTTGAGGTACACTAACAAATAATACCGTTGCTAACTTCTTTAGTCAGCGAAGGTTATCGCTGTGACACGGCCGTTTAGCATGTAAAGTAAAATTAATGCCTGGATTCTTCAGTTAGTTTGTAAAGGATTGCAACCCAAGGGTGCAATTTACCAGTGGATCATACAATATAAAAATAACAAGCAGGAAAAAGACCATTCGATTCACCAAGGTTGACCAAACAATGAGGCAACGTGATTAAACTTTATGTCAATGTGTTCTTCTTAGGCTGGCTGTTAAACAGCTTTGGGATTTTCTGCAGCTTTGAAAGGTTCTGTGCAATGGAAGTTTGCTTTTTTTTGCTTTGGGAGAACTACTAGTGTGGGGTGGAGTTACTTCTACTGAAGCAGCAGAATGGAGACTTCCTACTATTTTGAAGTCCACTTGCTTTGCACCAGTGGAAATTACCATGTGGCAATTGAGAGCCAAAGTTTCTTTTACCTTTCTTCATTCATGGGACATGAGCATCTTTGACAAGGCCAACATTTTTTGTTGTCATTGCTAACTGCCCTTGATAAAGCTGCTGCCTTAACTGCTGTGCACAATCTGGTGTTGCTACCACACAGTGCTGTGAGGAAGAGAGTTCCAGCGATAGTAGTGGAATGAAGCTATAGTTCCAAGTCAAAATGGTGTGTGACTTAGAGTCATACAGCACAGAAACAGACAATTCGGTCCAACTGGACCATGCTGACCGTAAGCCCCAACTAAACTAGTCCCACTGCCCAACCTTGGCTCAGAACTCTCCAAACATTTCCTATTTATGTACTTATCCAAATGCCTTTTATATGTTGTAACTGTAGCTGAATCCACCACTTCCTCTGGAAGTTCATTCCACGCATGAACCACACTGTGTAACAAAATTGCCCCTCATGTCTATTATTTTAAAATCTTTCTCCTCTCCCCTTAAAATATGCCCTCTAGTCTTGAAATCCCTCACCTTAGCGAAAAAACACCTGGCATTCATCTTATCTATACACTTCACGATTTTATAAACCTTTATAAGGTCATCCCTCAAAATCCTACGCTCCAGTGAAAAAAGTCCAAGCCTATCCAGCCACTCCTTATAACTGAAACCCTCCATTCCTGGCAAAATCTTGGTAAATCTCTTCTGACTTGTGGGAGAAGTTGCAGTTTCATTTATTCATTCACACGTTGTGAACATTGCTGGCTAAGGCCCAACATTTATTGCCAATCCTTAAATCCCTTGAAGGTGTGGCAAACTGCCTTATTGAATAGAGTAGTCCACAATGCCATTAGGGAGGGAGTTCTAGGATTTTAACCCAGTGACAGTGACGAAACAGCGATATATTTCTAAGTCAGGATGCTGCATGATTTGGAGGAGAACTTGCAGGTGATGGTGTTCCTGTGGATCTGCTGCTCCTGTGCGTTGGTATTGGTAGGAAATAATATTGAAGGTGTTAGGGTGCCAGTCAGATGTGCTGCTTTGTCCTGGATAATGTTATTATTGGAGCAGTACAGTTGGAGAGTGTTCCATCGCATTCCTGGCTTGGTTTGTGCCATGTAGATGGTGGATAGGTCTTGTGGAGTCAGGAGGTGCAGGATCCTTAGCCACTGACTTTCTCTGTAGCCACAGTGTTTATATGGTTAGTTCAGCTCACTTTGTAGCCAATGGTGACTCCCAGGATGTTGTTTTGAAGGACCAATTCAGTAATAGTAATACCATTGAATGTCAAGGGTGATGGTTAGATCCTCTTGCTGGAGGTGGTCATTGCCTGGCACTCAAGTGTCACGAATGTTACTTGCCACTTGGCCTATCTGACTGAAGATGCTTAGATGCTTCAGCCTTTACCTTTGCACTGTGTACTGGGCTCCCCCATCATTGAGAGTGGAGATATTTCTGGAGTCTCCTGTTCCTCCTGCAATGAGTTGTTTAATTGTCCACGCCCATTCATAACCGGATGTGGCAGGACTGCAGAGCTTAGACCCAATGCATTGGTTGTAGGATTGCTCAGATCTGTATGTTGCAGGCAAGTCCTGTGTTGTATCTTTGTTAGGTTGACATCTCATTTTTAGGAATATCTGGTGTTGCTGCAGGCATGCCCAGCTGCACTCATCCTTCAACCAAAGCTGATTTCCTGGCTTGTGGTACTGGTAGTGTGTGGAAATGCTAGGCCATTGAGGCTACAGATTGTGGTGCCTCATGAATGCCTACTGTTAAGTTGCTAGATCTGTTTGAAATCTATCCCATTGAACGCGGTGCTACACAACATGATAGTCCCAGCTTCACATTGAGAATAGTTTGTCTCCACGAGGACTGTACGGCACTCATTCTTTCTGATGCTGTCGTGAACAGATGTATCTTCTGCAGATGAATTTGGTGAAGATGAGGTGAAGTATGTTTTCACTAAGTAATACTAAATAAACGGGACTGCCTCACTAAAGCACAGACGCTACTAGCAGACACAAACACATACCGGCAAGTGCAAATAGACCCGACGCCATGACTGGGTAATAAAATAATCAACACACGAAAGAGACTCAAACAGACTGAACAAATCGACAAAGCCGACTACCTAAAAATGAAACCTGAAGGGACAAACATCCCCCAGATTCTACGGCCTCCCAGAAGTACACAAACCGGAAGTACTCCTCAGACCCATAGTCTCCCTCCCAGGCACACCAACACATGGGTTAGCCAAGAAGTTACAAAGAAGACTAAAGCACTTTGTCAGCATGTCACCCCATTCAGTCCACTCAGCCCAGGAGTTCCTCACATCCCTCAAAGACATAAAAATAGGCAAGGACGAGAGCATGGTGTCCTTTGATGTTACTGCCTTTTCACGTCGATTGAGATACCACTGGCAAGAGAAACACGAGCAAGACCAGTAAAAGAACGAGACCTGAGTGACACCATCTCCACAGACAACACGCTGAAACTACTGGACCTATGCCTCACGACCCACTTTACCTTTAATGGCCAGATCTACGAACAAATCAATGGGACACCTGTGGGGTCATCCATCTCTGGACTAATAGCAGAAGCAGTGATGCAGAGACTTGAAAGCATAGCTCTTCTGCAGATCCAACACAAACTATGGATCCGATATGTGGACAACACTTCCGTCATCATCAAACTGACTAAACTAGAGGAGACACACCAACTAGTAAACAACACTTTCACTGGCATCGAATTCACCAGGGAAGAAGAAAAGAATGAACAGCTCCCATTCCTGGACATCATGGTAGAATGCAGGGCCAATGGAGAATTTCTGATAAAGGTACACAAAAAGGCCACACACACGGATCAAGTCCTGAAGTTCAACAGCAACCACCCAAAACCCACAAACGAATGACAACACATTGCAGCAACCCGGAACTACACCAAAATGAAGAAGAATACCTCCACCAAGTATTTAGAGATAACGGATACCCAAACAGCTGGATCTGATGATGCCTGTCACACAAACACCAACAGGAAGATACAGTACGCCCTGACACACTCATCATGTTACCGTACATCAAGAACATATCTGAACTGACCACAAGACTCCTACCGCCACTGGGCATCAGAGTGGCACATAAACCTACATCAACCCTACGCCAACCGCTCACTCGAACCAAAGACCCCTTACTATGGACAGAACCAACATGATATACAAGATCCATGCAAAGACCGTGACAAACATTACATTGGACAGACAGGAAGGGAACTGGCCACAAGAATACATGAACACCAACCAGCAACAAAAGGACACGACCAATACTCGCTTGTCTCCGTTCACACGGATACGGAGAACCACCAGTTTGATTGGGACAACATCAGGATCCTAGGACAGGCCAAACAGAGACAAGCACGGGAATCCCTAGAGGCCTGGTTCTCTGCCAAGAAGGCCATCAATAAACATGTAAAATTAGAACCCATATATACAACACTGTGAAGAAAAACCAGAAGTGAGGTAACCAATTCCAATGGACCCCAGAATTTAAATAACAGGTGGGAAAACACAACAACACTTCATCGAAGGCTCCACTGATGATGTTACCCAGCAGGGTAATGAAACATCTGCAGACTAACGAACCAGCTCGGCAAGCCAACCAACCACAACGTCCACAACCCGAGCTACAAATCTACTGGAACCTTATGTTTTTCCTTCTTGCTTCCCTCAGCGCCTGCTGCAGGCTCAGTCTAACAGCAATGTCTTTTTCGGACTTCACCAATTCAGTCAGTAGCGTACTATTGAGCCACTCTTGGTGATAGATATTCTCCCTCTCACCGTCTGCCACACCCCCCCCCCCTCCAGATTTGTCATCTGAGGATGTGAAAGATGGTACTGGTAGTCAGCAGGAGGTTTCCTTGCCTTTTTTGACCTGATGCCCTGAAACTTCATAGGGTCCAGACTCAATATTGAGGACTCCCAGGGCTATTCCACCGCTGACTATACCATCATTCTTCCACCTCTGGTGGGTCTGACCTGCTAATGCAACAAGACATAACCAGTGATGATATCTGGGACATAAAGATTCTCGTGGAGTCATTGTCTATAAGATAATGTAAGCCTGTTGATTGATTATTCTGTGCTAACTTTGAACAAAATGCAAAGCTATTAATAAGGAAGAGTTTGCAGGCTTGTCAGGGCTATATGTTGTTATATTTCTGGTGCCTTGGTTGATGTCAGGTGGTCTATCTGTTTTCATTCCTTTTTATGAGACTTTGCATTGGTACTGAGTGTTTTGATGGGGCAACTAAGAGTCACCTACATTGCTGTGGATCTGGAGTCACACACAGATTAGACCATGTGAGATTGGCAGATTGTCCTTCAAAGATGGCCATTAGTGAACCAGATGGATATTTATGACAATTGATAATGGTTTCATGGTCATCCTTGGACTAGCTTTTAATTCCAGTTTTACTAATTTCGTTCACATTTCATCATCTGCTCTGATGCAATTTGAGCCCATGTTCCCAGAACATATAACATTACCAATACATCACCCCTTCCTCCTAAATTGGTGATTCAGGAAATATAAATTAGATATAAAATATGTACAGGAAGCAAATAAAAGTTGGAATTTAAATATGGAATTTAAAGATGAAGATGAGATACACAGGAAAACAAAATAGTTTATAAAACATTTCCAATATTTAATTCTCTCCCGAAGGAGTGAGATTTCGGGCTGACAGTTATTGTTTTCAGGGTCAGAGGTGTTGGCTGGTACTAATCATTGCTGATTTGCCTTAAAATCCATTTAACCACGACTTGCAATTGTAACATTTTCTGGCATGTTTAGTGGGGATGGAATCTTAACTTTGTGCTGTGGTATATTTTTCCGTGCCGCATCCATTAGAGACATGGTTATACCACAACTTGAGAAGTTGGGTAACTTGAAGCACTGTTTTCAGATTTACATGTTTAATTGCACATGAACAGAGTGTGGATTTTATTCCATCATAATGGTAAGCTCTGGTAGCCTCAATGTTATCATTGATGGAAAGTGTCTGCTATTAACTGTCTTTGTAACTGGGCTCTGTTTTCTCCCACCTTGCTTTCCAACCTTTCTGAAATGCACATTTAAATTTAAGTTTTTGGTCCTGATGAAGTGTCAGTGCAGGAGATAGTAATTTATTCTAATAATTTAATTGAATAGAATTGGTGTACACAATTGAAATGTGCTTATTAGTCTAAATTATAATGTTCATAGTGTGTATCTACGAATTCTGCCTTTTTTCCCCTTCCAGTTGATATTTATATCTAACACTTGGATTTTCAGTCACACTCTTCATCAACGTCTCTCGCTCATGAGGATTTAATCAAACGGGCTGTCTCATTAGTAACGGATGGTGCCAATACTTTTCTGTCACAAACAACACTTGCGCTTATTGATGCTTTGACAGAATATACTAAGGTATGTTGAAGTAGTTTTGCTTAGAAACAGTTACATTTTAAAATAAAAATCTCCAGGCTGCTGTCGTCAGCTGCAAGGCCTGAGAATCGGCACTTTGCAGTCGTTTGAACTTCAATTTACTACTCTGATCCTTCTACTGGTAACTGATACAGCTTTTCAGAAACCTTTCTTTCATTCTTGGTGAAGCTTTGAGCTAAATTATGCTCTGTACAGGCATCTTGTTTTCTTAGTAGTGATCAGTAAGTTGACCTCTCTGTCATATAGGATCATAGAGGAGCATTGTACAAAAGAGGCCACTTGGCCCACAGAATCTGTAATGTAGTTGAAAAACAGGTGCTGTGTGTCATGAGTCAAAAAAAATCTGTTTGCTTTAAAGTTAGTGTTTACAGAATGATTGTAATTGTATGATAAACTTTTTGTGTAACTTGATAGAATTTTAAAGAATTCAAATATCACAGCTACTTAGTTGTTTGTAAAAATGTTTAACATAAACAAAGTAAATCTGTCTCTGTATATGACCTGTTTTTCTTAAAAGAAATGGTGTCTTTTTATAAGTATGTTGGTTCGCTCTAGGCTGTCCACACCTTGACATCACTACAGCAGCAGTATACTGGTCTTGTTGGCCACATAAGTGATAAAGAGGAAGATGCCATTTGGCAGATCATAATTGAGGCTCGTGTAAAGGTATGCTTCAATGCTTTCTCTCATTATAAGTAGTTTAGAGCTAAAATAGGAAGAGAACTTTTCTCCTGTTTCAGATTTCTGATAATAGTGACGTAAGATACACTACATGAAATTCAGACTGTTGCAAAGTGTACCTTATGCTACAATACTGTCCTTTATGCCTAGCAACAGAACAGCATTGTCTGCTTCGCAACCCATTCCATTTTGTTTGTTGACAATACCAATCTTGTTTCAAATTAAAACACATTTTAGTTTGGAGTTTACATTTACAAGAGATAAATTGGAGACTTCCCACCGTCATTTCACATAGGACATGTATGTGAGAAAAATAGGACCGCAGTAGGGGACCTAGTTTGAGAATTAGGGTCAGACTGTTCAGGAGAATTGTTTGGAAGCACTCCAACACACAAAGGTTGATAAATGTTTGAAACTATCTTCCACAAACAACAGTGGAAGCAGGATCAGTCATTAATTTTAAATTTGCGCGATAAATTATTGTTAAGCAAAGGTGTTAAGGGATATGGGCTGAAGGCAGGTGTATGGAATTAGGCCATAGACCAGCCATGATCTCACTGAATGGTGGAACAGGTTTGAGGGGCTGAATGGCGTAATTTAATTCCTACGTTTTAATGTCAATGTAGACAAAACTGCGTTTAAATCCAGATCCCAAAGGAATGAAGATGAAGGGCTTACCACACCCTCCTATTAAATAGTTAATTGTCAGAAACTATGACCATACAGAAGATTTGGAGTATATGTTGTAAGATCAGAATGTAGGTGGAAATTGTAGTTTAATAGCATTCATTCTGAAATCACTAGCTCCAGCGACAGATTTCAAAAGTCACAATATTAGGCATGAGGAAGCTGTTACAGTCCATTTATTTAGAATGATCCTGTATCCCCTGAATTAGGAGCGGAGGTTGGCCATTCACCTTTCAAACTTGTTCTACCATTAAATTAGATCAGGGTTGGTCAGTTTGTGTTCTGAATTCCACATTACCTCTAACCCTGATAACCTCTGACTCCTGTGCCATCAATCTCCCCACCTCTGCCTTATAAGTACTCAATGACCCTGCCTTCAATGACGTCTAAGGCACAAAGTTCCCAAGTTATGCCACCCTCTGATTTTCCCCTCTTGTCTAAACTGGCTACTCCAGTTTTTAAAAATCTGTCCCCTAATTCTGGACTTGCCCACAGGCAAATATAATTTTCACACTCACCTTGTCAAGACCATTCAGGTTCTTAAACTGCAATCAAATCACTCCTCACTGCCTTAAACTGCAATCAA
>JAHRHZ010000098.1:18949162-18991153 GCA_024137785.1 Ginglymostoma cirratum
TTTTTTCTGATGAAGGGTTTAGGCCCGAAACGTCAAGTTTTCCTGCTCCTATGATGCTGCTTGACCTGCTGTGTTCATCCAGCCCCATGCTTGTTATCTCGGATTCTCCAGCATCTGCAGTACCTTTTATCTCCACTTTAAAGATGCTGTTTATTTTCATTCTGGAGTTTTAAACTCTGTATTCCTATGCTAGTCTTTTTTTAAACTATTCTGTAACAACATATCCAGGTACCCTGTACCTAAGATGGGGCAAAGAGGCAACTTGCAAACTTTACACTGCACTCATTTGAGTCCACGTGACAATAAAGACTGTTCTATTCTAAATAAAGGCTATTCTATTTAACCACTGCACCATTTGTGCATCTGGGATGTATGTTATTCTGTACAAATATAACTGTAGGAAAAAATTACAGTTTGTGTTTGTTTAAAGTTATAACTTATCTAAACTTCAAATAAACCAGTAACAGGTGAAGTATATAAATGCATCATTGAAATACTGCAGAGAGGGCTGCCACCAATACAAATTATTTCACAGATCATGCATCTCAAAGTTCTAAAAGCAACTTCCAGATGTATATTCCAATAGATTCAGGAAGGGCATTTAGCATGATGCAAGATGATTTATAGTGATGGATCTACTGAAATGTATTCGGCAATTGAAGTATTCCCTAGAACCATCCCGAAGGACAAGTGGTTCCTGTTGTAACTGATGGAGCCAGTGAAAGAAAAAAAAGTTGTCTCCATCATGTCAACCGTCACTTCTGAAAGGAAGCATAGATGATGACTTTTTTGTGTCCATGATGGTTTAATTAAAGTTATAGAATAACATTGGTCAATTTTTCATGATATGGAAGCAGTCTTATACTATGTAGCACACAATGAATCCACACAAAGGATAAATGCCTAATGCATAATATTACACAAGCTCATACTGCAGATCCCCACAGAAACCATGAACACCACGATAGCTAATTCTCAACCTTTAGGTGAATTACATTGTTTCCAGTGAGAAGGTCTTAGAGAGTTTCTTTCATGTTATCTTAAGATGGCCCATTAATAATCTTCTTCACAGTGAAGCTCTTTTAATCATACTGTTGTTGAGGTAACATTGTCAATTAAAAATACAGTTGAGTTCATAGTACTTTATGATAGAAGCACATTGCAAGGAAATCTGACATTTTACACAAACAGTTGTATTGTTTCTCTGGCATGCTTGTTTATAAATTCTGTCATATCCTTTTGCTTCTCAGTGGCTGGTGTCTCACTCCTTTTGTTCTCCATTTCGTTCTTCTTTCTCCCCATGTACTTCATCTTTTCTAATTGTCTTCTTTCTCCAGATCTTCTTCATTCCTTCTCTCCCTTTTGTGAGAGTGGTGCATCTTTTCTCTCATGTCTGATTGTGATTACTGATTGAACTGTCTTAATTTTTGTGATAAGGTAGTTTGACCAGAATACAGGAGACATAGAAAATACTAGGCATTGGGGTAAAAGTGGGGAACAGTGGGCCAGGAGTAGGGTACAGAATACGAAATCTGGATTGGTAATGAGTTGAAAAGGTAGGGAAAACACCCACTGGAAATGTTTTTATACAGACACCAATCTGCCAAGACCCACTGTCAAGAATAATCGTTGCTTTTGGAAATATACTCTTGAATGTTGTTCAGAGAAAAATTGTGAGGACAAATTGAAAAGAAGTTTGTAGAGGGGAGAATAGCAAAAGCATTCTAGGATACGGTCTGTACGTTCTTTTCATGTGGGAAATGTACAAATGAAAAAGAATTCACTTGTGTTACAGAATTACATTCAAGCAAATGCAATTACTTATTGAAAGCCTATAGTTATGTTTTGTTTGTGTTACACATTTTTAAGACCTTCCTTCAGTTTCTGGTAGAATGTCCAATTCTTTTTGACTGGAGGAGCACGTACAAGAGGAACAGTATAAAGTGCAGTGTTAGCTTTAAAATGACAGAATGACAGCGATCCTATTACCACAAAGTGCACAGCATATGTGAAACATATCAATATACAAATGTCTTTTTGTCCCCTCTCATCCTTGGTCTTAGTATGCCTCATATGTGCTATCACCTGCACTTTATGTCACAAATCTTATAAAACTTGGTCCCCACTTTCTCAGCACTATGCTATTTCGGCAGTGCTTTCAGAGGTTATATCAAATTGAAATTCAGTTTTCTCTGGCTGCTGTTCTCATCCTTTTTTTTAGCACATTTGAAGCTTGAGTCATTCACAAGGCTCCACATAATCCACATCTGTGCTGGGTTCAGTTTGTGCACTACTATGAGATCGTTATACAAGCATGGATCAAAGTTAAATGCTTTAGGTACACCAAGTGTCTTGAAGCCAATGTGTGAAGTTGGAGTTAACCCCAATTGCAACAAACACATGCCAACAAACACATCATCTATTGGGAAGACGTCCATGTCAGCCGCAATCTGATGCAGCTGTAACACAGTTTTCCTGGACATTACATACCCACCACCTCCAGCATAGGCAGGATATGATTTATTTTCATACATGATGTTGGGAATGAAATACTTAATTTTCTTATTCCTTTTCGGAATAGCATTGTAAATGATGTGCCCAGCAAAGAGGTTATGATCTGGATGAAAATCCTTGAGATATTCAATTGCATTGAATGTATTCACAAAGACATCATCATCTCCCTTTAAGACAAATTTTGCTGAGTAACAATCTGCAGCAAACCATCTGAGGAAATGGATCTCCTTCAATGTCAAATTAAAGAAACTGTCCTGGAAGTCCCATTGAAGGAGGTCACCATACAATTTGTATTCAGTTGCCACTAACTGATGCAGGGGCTGACCTTGGAATTTTTCTGTAATGCCCAACAAAAAAACTAATTTGACTTCAACTCCATTGATAACTCCTTCTTTTCCCCATGTACGTCGGATTGTGACCCGTCTGTCTATGTTGGGTGCCTTAGACTTAATAACTAATAATAAAAACAATTCTTCAGAGCATCCCTTTGGTTTCAGCAAAGCTTGGAAAGTCCGACAGTGTCTATATTCCAGGAAGTTCTGATACATCTTGGGTAGGTTTGAAGATTGCTTGGCATATCTTTTATTTGGTAAACATGGAGAAATTTTGGTTATATTTCTGCTTGCTTGAGGGACCAAAGTACGAGATTCTCTTTCATGATTCTTTTCAGTTGCTGTGATCCCAGCCTGCCACTTGAAAACTACAACACAAGCCGATGCTATTAAGGCAAGCCACAATGCTTTTCGTTTTCTCTTCAAAGACATTATGAACAAAGATAATGCACTGTCTCTGAAAGATAGTGAAAGGTCACAACATGTATGAGGGTATGAACTAATTTTAATATATCATCAATCTTGAAATTAGCTACATCTGTCTTCCCTTAGAGGTGTAAACTTCTTTTAAATCCAAGCAGGTTAATATAGCGAATTAAAATAGCTTAAATTCACAAAAATTTATGAAGTGCACTCCCTGTGAAGATCCTGTCTATTTAAAGTACATGTAACATTACAATATCTCAAACATCTGCATTTTGTTTTATGATATAAAAGTAGTGTTGCAGCAATTTTAAAATCTGGTTAATTATTATGACTGTACACAAAGACTGTTTTGGTGAATAGATTCTCGCAACTTCTTTAGATATTGAAAAGTTAATTGAGCTGCTTGTTCAATCTTGGATTGATTACCGGTCCTGAAGTTCTCAGTATACACAGGACACCAGGAAGGAGAGGACTTGTGACAAAGTGGTAGTGTCCCTATCGCTGGATCACAAAACCTGGGTTTAAGTCCTACCTGTCTGAACAGGCTTTTTTTATTCATTCATGGGACATGGGCATTGCTGATTGGCTGCCATTTAATGCCCGTTCCTAGTTGCCCTTGAGAAGGTGGTGGTGAGCTGCCCCCTTGAACTGCTGGAGTCCACCTGCTGTAGGTAGATCCACAATACCCTTAGGGAGAGAACTCCAGGATTGTGACCCAGCAATAGTGAACAAACGGCAATATATTTCCAAGTCAGGATGGCGAGTGGCTTAGAGGGGAACTGGCAGGAGGTGGTGTTCCCAGGTATTTGCTGCTCCTGTCCTTCCAGGGAGAAATGGTTGTGGGTTTGAGAAGGTGCCGTCTAAAGATCTGTGGTGAATTTCTGCAGTGCATCTTGTAAATAGTACACACTGCTGATACTGAGCGTCAGTGATGGAGGGAGTGGATGTGGTGCCAATCAAACAGGCTGCTTTGTATTAGAATCCCTAAGTGTGGAAGCAGACCATTCAGCCCATCACATCCACACAGACCCCCTGAAGAGCATTCCACCCAGGAACCCTATCCCTGCATTTTTCATGGCTAATTCACCTAGCCTGCACATCCTGGAATCTATAAGCAATTTAGTACAGCCAATGAACCTAACTTGAACATCTTTGGACTGTTGGCAGAAACCAGAGTAGCCGGAAGAAACCCACGCAGACGCAGGGAGAACATGCAAACTCCACACAGACAGTCGCTCGAGGATGGAATCAATCCCAGGTCCCTGGTGTTGTGAGGCAGCAGTGTTAACCACTGAGCCGCCGTGCCACCCTAAGATACTGAGAAGTGTAGAGGAGCAGGAAGACCTTGATATACATGTACACAAACTCCTGAAAGAATTAATGGTGGCACAATGGCTCAGCGGTTAGCACTGCTGCCTCACAGCACGAGGGACCTGGGTTCAAATCCAGCCTTGGGCGACTGTCTGTGGAGTTTGCACACTCTCCCCGTGTCTGCGTGGGTTTCCTCTGGGTGCTCCAGCTCCCTCCTAAAGTCCAAAGATGTGCAGGTTAGGTGGATTGGCCATGCTAATTTGCCCATAGTGACCAGGGATGTGCAGACTAGATAAAGTTGCCATAGGAAATGCAGGGTTACAGGGATAACATAGTTGGTGGGATGCTCTTCAGAGCGTCAGCGTGGACATGATAGGCTGAATGGCCTGCTTCCACTCTATTGGGGTTCTATGAAGCAGGAGAGGTGGTTAAGAAGGCACATGGGGTGCTTTTCTTTATCAACCAAAGGAGACAGTATAAGAACACAATGGACATGTACCAACTATATAAAAGACAGATGAGACTACAGCTAGAATACTGCAGACAGTTTGGATCACCACAATAAAGGAAGATGTGATCACAGTGGAGAGGATATGAAGGAGATTTACGAGGATGTTGCCAAGAATGGAGAATTTTAGCTATGAGGGAAGATTATTTACTTTTGAACACAGGAGGCTGTGGGTAGGTTTAATTGAAGAATCTATTTCTCTTAGCGGAGTTCAGTGATGAGAGATTATAGATTTAAACTAATTGGCAGAAGGACTAGAGCAAAGTTCAGAGGAATTATTTTCACACAAAAAGCAGTGGGAATCTGAAACCTCAAAAGTTTGCAGAGGGAGAAATCCTCATCACATTTTGTTAAAAAAATCTATAAACTGAGAGCAGGTAAGTGAGATTTGAGTGGAATGCTGTTTCAAAGTCAGGATAGACATAATGAGCCAACTAAATTCCTCCTGTGCCATGAAGTTTGTAAGTTTGGTGCAATGAACATACAAAATTGCAACTATTCCCTTCACAAATTATTTAAAGCTGTAATTGTCATTTCCTACTGTAAGAAAATGTTTTCTTTTTCCTTTCATCATATTTGAAAAAGCAGAAAATGTTCTTTAATAATTGAGTCGGATGAAGAATTGACTCCAGGACAGAAGCTCCTGAGATTGAATTAGCTCACTTAGCCTTTCATTGTTTCTGGATGTATAAGATCAATAGCCGTCTCAGGATGTGGTATATATATGAAAATACTCACTGTACTTACCACAGTATCACAATGTTCTTGCCTGGGCACCCTTGATCAATCAGCAATGAAACACTGAACGCATTGGAGACTGATGTATGAGGGCATTTCCTCTTTGTCAGGTTCAAAATTGTGGTTCTGAATCAAAATCAGTTCTGATAAAAACGTTGTTAGCCCATCGTTGAGAATTTTGAAATCTCCTGGAACCTACATTAGTTGCGCAATAGGAAAATGCGATGGACACGTCTTTGGAACCATGCCCCAGATTTTCCACTGTATCTCACAATATGTTTCTGGTCTCAAAGGAGCTGCAAGAGGACTCAAGCAGAAATAAATGGAAATGACGTGTATTCTACAAGGAGAGAAAGAAAAATATCTTGATACTAACTAGAAATTAGAAAAGAAGATTATGTAATCCGAAAACAAATATTTAAATGATACACCATAAAAGCTATAAATATTCACTTCCGAACTGACTTATCAATTTTCTAATCTGGTTAAAAGGGTAATCCACTAACAGATCTCAACCAACTGTTAATGTAATGATTCTGTCTGATTTTGTGAGATCTGCTTCATCTGATATGGCTGATCCTTTGGCCATATTGAATCTGGTGTTGGAAGCTCATCAAACAACAGGAGAGGTTAAAGTGCAGGTTGTACACAAGATAAGGTTAATCTTGACATCATTAATCCATCTTTTGGACTGCTGGGGTCAGGCAGCATTAAGTCAACACAGAGCCTATATTGGGCTAATTTCCATTCTAAGGGAATATTTCCAAAATCTATCAATGTTTGAAAATTATCAATAAAACATTCACTTTTGCATTAGTCACCACTTGTAAGACTATAGGATGAAGTTCATCAGGATCTGGGAACTTATTAGCCTGCAGGTCCATCAATTTGATTAGTACCACTTCACTAATCATTATAATTTTGCTGGGTTCAACTTTCCCCTCGACATCCTGATTTACAGTTACAATTGAATTTTTTTTTGTATCCTCTATAGTAAAGATTGTAGCAAGATACTTGATCATTTCATCTGCCATCTCCTTATTATCTGTTATTTTTTATTAACTCGCTGTTCTCACTCTGTAGAAGACCAATGCTTACTTTATTCATGCGTTTCTTTTTAAAATACCTGTAGAAATTCTTGTTATTCATTTTCATATTCCTAGCTAGCTTCCTCTCATAGTCTAATTTCTTTCTCCTAATTAATCTTTTAGGCATTCTCTGACATTCTTATAGAACATAGAACATAGAACAATACAGCGCAGAACAGGCCCTTCGGCCCTCAATGTTGCGCCGCCCTGTGAACTAATCTAAGCCCATCCCCCTACACTATCCCATCATCATCCAAATGCTTATCCAAGGACTGTTTAAATGCCCCTAATGTGGCTGAGTTAACTACATTGGCAGGCAGGGCATTCCACGCCCTTACCACTCTCTGAGTAAAGAACCTCCCTCTGACATCTGTCTTAAATCTATCACCCCTCAATTTGCAGCTATGCCCCCTCGTACTAGCCGACGTCATCATCCTAGGAAAAAGACTTTCACTGTCCACCCTATCTAATCCTCTGATCATTTTGTAGGTCTCTATTAAATCCCCTCTTAGCCTTTTTCTCTCCAATGAGAACAGACCCAAGTCCCTCAGCCTTTCCTCATAAGACCTTCGCTCCAGACCAGGCAACATCCTGGTAAATCTCCTCTGCACCTTTTCCAATGCTTCCACATCCTTCCTGTAATGGGGCGACTAGAACTGTACGCAATATTCCAAGTGAGGCCGCACTAGCGTTTTGTACAGTTGCAGCATGACATCACGGCTCCAGAACTCAATCCCTCCACCAATGAAACCTAACACACCACATGCCTTCTTAACAGCACTATCAACCTGGGTGGCAACTTTCACCAAGATCCCTCTGCACATCCACACTACCAAGAATCTTTCCATTGACCCAGTATTCTGCCTTCCTATTATTCTTCCCAAAGTGCATCACCTCACATTTATCTGCATTGAACTCCATTTGCCACCTTTCAGCCCAATTCTGCAGTTTATCCAAGTCTCCCTGCAACCTGCAACATTCTTCCACACTGTCCACCACTCCACCGACTTTACTGTCATCTGCTAACTTACTAACCCATCCACGTATGTCTGCGTCCAAGTCATTTATATAAATGACAAACAGCAGTGGTCCCAAAACAGATCCTTGTGGCACACCACTAGTAACTGGACTCCAGGCTGAATATTTTCCATCAACCACCGCCTTCTTTCAGAAAGCCAGTTTCTAATCCAAACTGCTAAATCTCCCTCAATCCCATGCCTCCGCATTTTCTCCAATAGCCTACCATGTGGAACCTTATCAAAGGCTTTACTGAAGTCCATGTACACCACGTCAACTGCCCTAGTGCTTGGTCACCTTCTCAAGAAACTCAATGAGGTTTGTGAGACACGACCTGCCCTTGACGAATCCATGTTGACTATCTCCAATCAAATTGTCGCTTGCTAGATGATTATAAATCCTCTCTCTTACAATCCTTTCCAAAACTTTTCCTACAACAGATGTAAGGCTCACTGGTCTATAATTACCTGGGTCATCTCTACTGCCCTTCTTGAACAAGGGCACAACATTTGCCATCCTCCAGTCATCTGGTACTAAGCCTGTAGACAATGACGACTCAAAGATCAAGGCCAAAGGCTCTGCCATCTCCTCCCTAGCTTCCCAGAGAATCCTCGGAAAAATCCCATCCGGCCCAGGGGATTTATCTACCTTCATACCTTCTAGGATTGATAACACCTCCTCCTTACTAACCTCAATCCTTTCAAGTCTAATAGCCCGTATCTCAGTCTTCTCCTCTACAATATTCTCCTTTTCCTGAGTGAAAACAGATGAGAAATATTTGTTTAGCATCTCTCCAATCTCCACAGGGTCCACACACAACTTCCCACTTTTGTCTTTGACTGGCCCTATTCTTACCCTAGTCATCCTTTTGTTCCCCACATACCTATAGAAAGCTTTAGGGTTCTCCTTAATTCTACCTGCTAATGACTGCTCATGTCCCCTCCTTGCTCTTCTTAACTCTCTCTTTAAATCCTTCCTAGCTAATCTGTAACTCTCCATCGCCTCATCTGAACCATCTCGTCTCAATGTCACATAAGCCTCCCTCTTCTGCTTAACAAGAGATACAATTTCTTTTGTAAACCAAGGTTCCCTTACCTTATCACTTCCTCCCTGCCTGACAGGGACATACTATCAAGGACACACAATATCTGTTCCTTAAACCAGCTCCACATTTTGATTGTCCCCATCCCCTGCATTTTGCTACCCCATTCTATCCCTCCTAAGTCTTGCCTAATCCCATTATAATTGCCTTTCCCCCATCTATAACTGTTGCCAGTGACATGTTCCTATCCCTTTCCATCACTAAACTGTACGTAACCGAATTATGGTCACTCTCTCCAAAGTGCTCACCTACCACTAAATAAAACACCTGGCCTGGTTCATTACCAAATACCAGATCCAGTGTGGCCTCCCCTCTTGTCGGCCCTTCAACATACTGTGTCAGGAAACCCTCCTGCACACATTGGACAAAAACCGATCTATCCGACGTACTAGAGTTATAGCATTTCCAGTCAATGTTGGGGAAGTTAAAGTCTCCCATAATGACCACCTTGTTCCTTTCACTCCTGCCCAGAATCATTTTGCCAATCCTCTCCTCCGCATCCCTGGAACTTTGCGGAGGCCTATAAAAAACTCCCAGCAGCGTGACCTCTCCTCTCCTGTTTCTGACCTCAGCCCATACTACCTCAATAGATGAGTCCTTGTCAAAAGTTCTTTCAGCCACCGTTATACTGTCCTTGACTAACAAAGCTACACCTCCCCCTCTTTTACCACCTTCCCTGATCTTTATGAAAGATCTAAACCCTGGAACCTGCAACATCCATTCCTGACCCTGCTCTATCCACGTCTCCGAAATGGCCACAACATCGAAGTCCCAGGTACCTATCCATGCTGCAAGCTCACCTACCTTATTCCGGATACTCCTGGCGTTGAAGTAGACACACTTCAAACCAGCTTATCCAATTTTATCCAATTATCTCACTCCCTAGCATTTGTCATTGCACTGTCTATTTTTCCTTAAATTGATAGTATCCTTAATTTCTTTAGTTAACCACAAATGACGTATCCTCCCCTTAGGATTTTTTGTTGTAGTAGGACTGTGCTTATTCTGACTACTCTGAAATATACTCTTTAAATATCTGCCACTGCTTTGCAGTTTATCAATCTTTTGGCTGAGTGTCCCAGTTTACTTTAGCTACCTTAGTTTTCATTTCCTTATTTAAAATGCTTGTCATAGACCCACTCTTGCCCCTTCCTAACTAGATGTGGAATTCAATCATGTTACAGTCACTCCTTTCAAGCTATTAATTAATCCTGTCTTGTTACGCAATACCAAGTCTAATATAGCATGCTCTCTAATTGCTTTCAGAACGTGCTACTCTAAGAAACTATTTCAAAAGCATTCTATGAATTCTTCATCCAGACTATCATTGTCAAACTGAATTTTCTGGTTTATATATAAGTTAAATGTCCCATGATCATTGCCATTTCTTTATCACAAACACCCAATATTTATTTATTTATGTATATCATAAAACAAAGAAGTATGAATGCTGCAGATCGGAAATGAATTGGAGCAGCAATTGGAGGCAATGAGGAGTTTACAAGGGCAAGGGGATGTGATGGATGGCAGGTTCAGGAAGGTGGAAACACCGCAGATAGATGGTTTACCACTAGGAATGGTAGGAGAGGTAGGCAGCTAGTGCAGGAGTCTTCTGTGGCTATCCCCATCTCAAACGGGTATGCCATTTTGGATATTGTAGTGGAGGGGTGGCCTCTCAGGGGAGTATAGCACTGACAGCCAGGTTTCTGGTACCATGACTGGCTCTACTGTAATGAGGGCTATGTCAGATTCCAAGCAATCGATTGAATTGGGGACTCTGTAGTTTGGGGCACAGACAGATGTTTCAGCAGCTGTCACTGAAACATCAGGATGGTGTGCTGCCTTCTTGGTGCCAGGGTCAAGGTTGTCTCAGAGTGGGTGCAGAATATTCTGAGTGACCAGCATGAGGTCATTGTGCATGTTGGTACCAACAACATAGGTAGGAAAAGGGATGAGGTTTTGCAGAGAGAATATAAGAAACTAGGTAGGAGGTTAAAAAGTAGGTCCTTGAGGGTAGTAATAACTGGATTACTACTAGTGCCATGTGCTAGTGACAGTACGAATAGGAGGATACAGCAGAGGAGTGCGTGGCTGAGGACATGGTGCAGGGGGCAAGGATTCATACTTTTGGACCACTGGGAACTCTTCAGGGGTAAAAATAACTGTTTAAGAGTGGGGAATTCCACATGAATTAGGAGGGGGCCAATATCTTTGCACGGAGATTTACTAGTGCTACTCAGGGGGGCTTTAAACTAGTAAGGGCAGGAGGAGGGGTGTGGGAACAAAAGCGACAGTGAGAAAAGAGAAAAGGCTGAGGCTGGTACAGTAGGTAAGGGGAGCAAGTCAAAATAACCAAGGCAGACAAGAGCTTGACAGAGAATGAGTTAAGACTGATAAGTTAAACTGTATTTACTTCAGTGCAAGAGGCCTAACTGTTAAGGCAAATGAACTTAGGGTATGGCTGGGGACATTAGACTGGGATATCTTAGCTATTATAGAAACATGGTTCAGGGATGGACAGGTCTGGCAGCTTAATGTTTGAGGTATAGATGTAATAGGAAGGATAGAAAGGGAGGCAGATGAGGGGGAATGGCATTTTTAGTTAGAGATAACATTACAGCTGTAATTAGAGAGGATATTCCTGGGACATTGTCCAGTGAAGAAATATAGGTGAAACTGAGAAAATATAAAGGGATGATCACCTTGTTGGGAATGTATTGTAGGGCCCCAATTGTCAGCAGGAAATTGAGAAATAAATATGTAAGGAGATTGCAGATGTCTGTAAGAATCATAGGATGGTAATGGGAGGGGATTTTAACTTTCCAAACCTAGACCGGGATTGTCATTGTGTTAAGGGCTTTGTTGGGGAGGAATTTGTTCAGTGCGTACAAGAAAACTTTCTTATTCAATGTGTGGATGTACCTACTAGAGAAAGAGCCATACGTGACCTTCTATTGGGAAATAAGGCAGGGCAAGTGACTGAGGTTTCAGTGGGGAGCACTTTGGGGCAAGTGATCATAATTCTATTAGTCTTAAAATAGTTATGGGAAAGGATCAAACTGATCAAAAAGTTAAAGTTTTAAATTGGAGTAAGGCCAATTTTGATGGTATTAAACAGGAACTTTCAAAAGTTGATTGGGAGAGGCAATTCGTAAGTAAAGGGACTATTGGGAAGTCAGAGGCCTTTAAAAATGAGATAACGAGAGTTCAAAGGTAATATGTTCCTGTTAGTGCTAAGAGCAAGGCTGTAGGTACAGGGAATGCTGGATGACTAAAGAATTTGAGAATCTGGCCAAGAAATGAAGGAGACAAGTGTCAGGTATAGATAACTGGTATCCAGTGAAATCCTAGAGGAGTATAAAGGCAGTAGGAGTAAACTTGAGGGAAATCAGGAGGGCAAAAAGGGCATGAGATAGCTTGGGCAAATAGAGTTAAGGAAAATCTGAAGAGATTCTAGAAGTACCTTAGGGGCAAAAGAGTAACTAGAGAGAGAATAGGGCCCCTTAAAGATCAACAAGGTTGTCCATGTGTGGAACCACAGGAGATGGGTGAGATACTTAAAAAGTATTTTGCATCAGTACTTAACGTGGAGAAGGACATTGGAGCTAGGGAACTTTGGGAACTAAATAGCGATGTCTTGAAAAGAGTTCATATTACAAAAGAGGACATGCTGGACGTATGAAAACGTATAATGGTAGATAAATTCCTGGGACCCGATCAGGTGTTTCCCAGAACTTTGTAAGAAACTAGGAAGAGATTGCTGGGCCCCTTGCTGTGATATTTGTATCATCGCAGCCATGGGTGAGGTGCCAGAAGACTGGAGGTTGGCTAATGTGGTGCCATTATTTAAGAAAGGTGGTAAGAAAAGCCAGAGAACTATAGACCAGTGAGCTTTACTACAGTGGTGGGTAGGTTGTTGGTGGGGATTCTGAGGAACAGGATTTATATGCATTTAGAAGGGAAGGGATTGATTAGGGATAGTTAACGTGGCTTTGTGCATGGGAAATCAAGTATCATTAATTTGATTGAGTTTTTTGAAGAAGTGACAAAGAAGGTTGATGAAGGCAGAGTAGTAGGCATTGTTTATATGGACTTCAGCAAAGCGTTCAACAAGGTTCCACATGGTAGACAGGTTAGTAATGTTAGATCACATAGGATCCAGGGGGTGCTTGGACACAAAATGGGCTTGAAGGTAAGAAACAAAGGGTGATGGTAGAAAGTTGCTTTTCAGACTGGAGGCCTGTGACCAGCAGTGTACCATTTTTATAAATGATTTGGGTATAAATAAAGGAGGCATGATGGCGGATGACACCAAAATTGGTGGTATAATGGACAGCGAAGAATATTATCCCAGAGTATAATTGGACCTTGATCAGATGGGCCAATGGGCTGAGGAGTGGCAGATGGAGTTTAATTTAGGTAAATGTGTTGCATTTTGGTAAAGCAAACCAGGGCAGGTTTTATATAGTTAATGAAGAGCTAAGGGGAGAGTTGCCAAACAAAGAGACCAGGGGGACAGGTGCATAGTTCCTTGGAAGTGCAGTCACAGGTAGACAGGGTGGTGAAGACCTTTGGTATGCTTGTCTTCATTGGTCAGAACACTGAGTATAGGAGTTGGGATGTCATATTGCTGCTGTACAGGACATTGGTGAGGCCACTTTTAAAATACTATGGACAATTTTGGTCACCTTTCTATAGGAAGGATGTTAAACTTGAGACGGTGCAGCAAAGATTTACAAGGATGTTGCTGGGAGGGTTGACTGGAGGGTTTGAGTTATAGGGAGAGGCTGAAAAGGCTGACGCTTTTTTCCCCTGGAGCATTGGAGGCTGAGGGGAGACCTTATAGAATCATGAGGGGCATGGATAGGGTTAATAACCAAGGCCTTTTTCCAGGATGGTTGTGTCTAAAGCTAGAGTGCATAGGTTTAAGGTGAGAGGGGAAAGATTTAAAAATGTCGTTAGGGGTAACTTTTTCATGCAGAAGGTGATGAGTGTATAGAATGACCTGCCAGAGGAGGCGGTGGAGGCTGGTACAATTACAACATTTAAAAGACATGTGGATGGGTATATGAATAGGAAGGGTTTAAGAGGGATATTGGTCAAATGCTGGCAAATGGGACTAGGCCAGATTGAGATTGTTGATAGTAGGCCAGGGAAGAACAGAAGCTAGCTGTGTGATAACGGGGACTATGACCAGCTGAAAATGGGAAGACCATGCTGGAAGCAACCCATTTCATGACAGGAGCTAGAGTTGTGGGGGAAGGTAATAGTCAAGGAAGGAATCCTTTGAAGGACTATCATGCACTCTGGATACAAGGGAATTTGGAATTTGTGCTCTAAAATTGTCATACTTGATGTCGAGTCTTGAAGGCTGTAAGCTACCTAGGTGGAAGATGAGCATTTGTTCATCCTGGTTGTGTTGAGCTTTACTGGAGCACTGCAGCAGGCCTGAGACAGAAATAGTGACATGAGAACATGGTGGTGTGTTGAAATGGCAAGTGACTGGAAGTTTGGAGTCATTTTTACAGACAAAACACTCTGTCTCCTCAGTGTAGAGGATACCACATTGTGAGCAGCTATTTATATTTATTTATTACATGAGTGTTTATATTGTAGTTACTGTTAGGAGGCCAGTACACCACTCCCACTAGTGACTTCTTTCCCCTACTATTTATCATCTCCATCCATCTTAATCCCCTTAACTAGTTCATCTCTAACTATCTAACAACTCTAACTATTTCACCAATGCCCACCCCTGCACCTGCACCTAGCTTCCTTTCGTACCTTGAATATCTTATACTCCTCAACAGCCAGGTCCAATCCTATCATCATGCAGCAATGTCTCATGAATAGCAATCAAATCATATTTATTTATTTCAATGTGCCCTATCAATTCATTTGCTTATGCATATTCTGATATAGAACCTTTAGTTTTGTTTTAAGTTATTTTTGCAACAACCCATCTTGACTGATAGTATATTCTCTGCCCTTTCAGGCCATTCTCTGAACCTCATTCCCCAATATCACTTACGCAGTTATCTCCTTTAGTCAACAAAGGGAGGGAGACAGGAGAGAGAAGTTATAGGCCAGTTAACTTGACATCTGCTGTGGGGAAGGTGTTAGAATCGATTATTAAAGTGGTTATAGTCAGGCACTCAGAAAAACTCAAGGCAACCAGGAAAGGTTAGAGATAGTAGGAACTGCAGATGCTGGAGAATCCGAGATAACAAGGTGTGGAGCTGGATGAACACAGCAGGCGGAGCAGTATCATAGGAGCAGGAAAGCTTGACGTTTCGGGCCAAGACCCTTTTCTGATGAAGGGTCTAGGCCCGAAACGTCAGGAAAAGTTAGCATGGTTTTGTGAAATGAAAATCATGTTTGACCAATTTGTTGGAATCCTTTGAAGGACTATCATGCACTCTGGATACAGGGAATTTGGAAATGTTCTGTACTTGTACTTCCAGAGGGCACCTGAAAAGTTGCCATTTATTGCACCACGCAGGAGGATATGGCGTCAGGGGTAATGTACTAACATGATAGAAGATGGCTGGCCTACAGAAAACAGACAGCATATTTAAATTGGTCTTTTTCTGATCTGTGCTGGAGTCTCAGATGTTTATGAATTATATCAATGATTTAAATGAAGCAATGTAGCTAAATTTGCAGATGTCACAAAGTCACAAAGGAAAGTATATTGTGAGGAAGACATAAGGAGTTTGTAGACAAATACAGATGGTATCAATGAGTGTGCAAAAATCTGGCTGCTACAGTATAATGTAGGAATATATGTTGTTCACTTTTCAGAAAGAATAAAAGAAGTAAGGCATTATTTAAAGGGAAAGCGATTTGAGCATTCTGAATTTGCAGAGATCTAGATGCTGTAGTGCATGAGTCACTAAAAGTTAGTATACAAGAACAGCAGATCTTTAATAAATCTAACAGAATGCTATCCTTTACTACAAGAGGAAACGAATATAAAAGTAATGTTGCTATGCTATAGTTATACGGAATCCTGGTGAGTCCACACCTGGAGTACGGTGTACAGTTTCGGTTGCCTTATTTAACGGAGGATGTAAGTGCTTTACAGGCAGTTCAGAGGAGGTTTACTAGACTGATACTTGGAATGAGCACGATGTTTTATGACAATAGACTGGGCAGACTGAGCTTCTAAACAGAGTTTAGAAAAAGTGAGGATGAATTGATTGAAGTATTCAAGATCATTGATGGTCTTGACAAGGTGGATGTGGAAAAGATGTTTTCCTCCAGACTGGGAGTATTATTTAAAAATTACGGGATGCCATTTTGGGACAGAGATGAGGAGAAGTTGTCTTTTTCTCAGAGTGTGAGAGACTTTGGAACCATCTGCCTCAGAAGGAGGTGGAGGAGAAGTGTTGAATATTTGTAAAAGCAGAGGTAGAAAGAATCTTGTTAAGTAGGGGAATCACAAGTTATCAAGGGTAGGTGGGTATGTGGAATTCAAACTGGTAACATATTCTCAGAACAGTTCTGAGGAAGGGCCACTGGATCCGAAACGTTAACTCTGTTTTCTCCTCCACAGATGCTGCCAGACCTGCTGAGCTTTTCCAGCAATTTTGTTTTTGTTCCTGATTTACAGCATCCGCAGTTCTTTTGGTTTTTATTTAGACTCTCGGGGCTGACTAGTTTACTTCTGCCCCTAATTGGCATGTTTGCATGACTCAGGAATTCTCAAGCCGAACCTGATAAATACAATTCTCAGTGGAATCCTCAATACTGAACTGTATTTCAAACTCTATATCCAATCCATTACCACAACAATCTACTCCTTTGGAATATTATCCTGCTCAATGTCAAATCTTTGAAGTGTGATGAAATGTTTCACTGCACAAAAGGAGTTTTGTGTAAGCCACTGTGATTTTGAAAAGTGACTCTTTAACTGCATTATTCTTAAAAATAGAAAGCAAGACATGCATTTTGCACAAACCTTTGTAATGAACTTACAAGACTTCATTCTTGTCCTTAATTTATCACTGTTAAACTTGCAACTGTTGGCCCATCACCAACTTAACAATCTTATTGTAACATAAAGTGAACAATTTCTCCCAAAATGAGGATGTAGCATTGGTTTATGTTAAGAAGAAGACATTAATGCATGGTTAAAATTCACAAACTGAGAGGAAGATTAATATTTCCACTGTTATTTCTGATTACTGCATTGAGTTAATAATAAATAACCGTAGTCATTACACCACTATACTCTTGAGAACAATGCTTTTTCCTCTATAAATCCATCAGGCCTCCGATTCTGGCTCTAGTCTTCTGATACTATGATCATTAAATGGCAACTCTTGTTTCTGGCTTCTTTGCTATTATTCACTGTTGATATAGAGTGAGTCAAGTTCTGCAGAATAGGTGTTATGCACCTATAAAGCCACTTTCACTTTCCCCATCCAAGAACACGAACCCACAATCTAACACCCTAGAGACCTTATGTACAGAAGTGTTGGGTAAATCACAGGTTTTTTTTTTAAATTGGGAACTTAGAAAGGAAATCAGATTCAAAAGGAATTTTCATTCTGTAGACTTCTAAGAATTTGGGCCTGTAGTTTAACATTTTGATGTTTTCCTTCTTGTGGTTTGCAATCTTCATTTTACACTGATATTAAATTTACACCCCATCCCCCACAGTGATAAAATGCCTCCCTTCCCTTCAAATTATGAGGGGAAACATTGATAATGTTAATATAACCCAAGATTATGACTGAATTATACACTTCCTCATACATTTATGCATTGTAACTGCCATATCCACTTTTCAGCATTAGGTTCAAGTCAGTCCTTGATATAAACACATGTTATACAGTAAACATCTTTTTCTTTAAACAATAGTGGGTGGAAGGAGCTTATTTTCAAATGTTAACATAGATCTCCTATCTTACAGATTAATTATGCTTCCCTTTGCAGATTTATCCTAATGGTATATCAATGAACAATTAGGAAAATTAAAAGTAATGTGTAAGTTCTGGATTGATAAATAATTCTTTCATCTTAATTGATGCAACAGCCAGTAAAAACAGAACAAAGGCTGCTTCTAGGCAACCGGTCATCTCAAACATTGCCCATACCTATACTTACAATGGTGTTTTTTTCTAACAGTGAGTGAAATGAGTCAAACATTACCAAATATGCATGCCCTTACCTGGTTAATGATTTACTCTGGTTTGGTTTGAGAGACTGTTGCTGGAACCTGGTAATCATAAATACAAATATTCGAGGTAGGAGGCAATGATATGTCTCAGTGCTGTTTACTCATACACCTTATAAAAGGAGCCTTAACGTCAATGTGTAATGAGGAAATGCACTAAGTGGCCATTCCTCAGGGATACTGAGAGTATGTAACTATGGAGACCAGGGATAAAGATGCATACACTGAAAAGGTACTGATGAATTAATGAAGAGGGACAAACACTAGGGAATGCTACATTTTAATTTGGTTAATCTTCTGCGCAAGGAATTGAGATATTCATACATCTTCTGGGGGAGGTTTTGTGTTTTCCATCAGCATTAACATACTAATTTCAATTTTCTCTATTGAAAATCAGTGTTTTTTCTCCATTTGTTCTTTTATTGATATTTAATTCCAAAAAAAATTCCTGAGCTTAATAAGGAACCATGAACATCTTGGAAAATAAGAGGAGCAGTGAGATCTAATAATAATTTGTTAAAATTTGCAACAAGGATTAACAAGGCTGTACAAAGCAAACAAAACACTGAGGTTCATTTCCATCAAGGATTGGAATTCTGTTATCTAAATGTAACACAAATGAGGTACATTATTCTGTTTACTTGAGGATTTAGGAGTACACATATCTACTGTGCAAAGTGATCTCCAGATATTCAACGTGCTTAGAGTGCTACAGTGCAGAGACTGTGGGCATATGATAACATACAGTTACTCGGCTCATTTGCATGTTGAGAATTTAAAGCGACATCACTCTGTTGTGAATGTTGGCATAGTACTTGTAGATGGAAGGCAGGATATTAGAATTTGTTTGTAAAATTGTAGTTGAGGGGGGGGATGGAGAAGAATGTATGGTCCCATTAAAAGATGTGTTTTTTTAGGCTTGTAGATTAAAAAATGTCTGTAGGCAGCCGCAGATGCACAGAGAGTTTTTGAAACTGAAACATGTCATTAAGATGTTATACTGTTTGGAGGCAAAGCAGCCATTTTTGAATTTAGCCAACTAATTTAAACCAGGCCCTAGATACTAAAACCCAATTAAATTTGAACCTGATGGTTTTGACTACCAAGGACCAATCCTATTGTAAGAAATTGATAGGTCATCAAGGGTATGGGAGAAGACGGCATTTGAAAATCAGTGTGAGTTAACTGTCATCTGCCAAGAGAACAGCTCTCTGCTATAAAAGAAAGAAAGAATCACTGGCTCTCACAGAATTCGCTAAGCTATCAGAGAACCATCTTCTAAACTAAAGGTTCAGCAGCGCTCTTAGTTCATAGTTATGACACAAGAATTTGATGAAGGAAGATGTTCCTGACTGGAGGACAGCGGAGAAGGCAAAGAACATTCTGGAAGACTTATCCTGATTGTAATTTTGAGAGATTAAGTTTTAAATTTTTTTACTAATTCGGTTTATATAAGTGGGATTTGTATCTATTGGAACAGCATACTACTGGAATTTTATTTTATTTGGGAAATAGTTAGTAGTTAGGGGGAATTTTTCATTTTGTTAGTAATTCTGTCAATTTGCATGTTGAGCATTTAAAGCGACATCATTCTGTTGCAAACCAGGGGAGTCAATGGCATAGTGGTATTATCGCCAGACTGTTAATCCGGAGACCCAGATACCGTTTTGGGGACCTGGGTTCGAATCACGCCACAGTAGCTGGTGGAATTTGAATTCAATAAATATCTAGAATTAAGAGTCTAATGATGATCATGAATCCATTGTCGGTTGTCGGAAAAACCCATCTGGTTCACTAATGTCCTTTAGGGGAGGAAACTGCCATCCTTACCTGGCCTGGCCTACATGTGACTCCAGACCCACAGCAATGTGGCTGACTCACAAGTGTCCTCTGGGCAATTAGGGATTGGCAATAAATGCTGCCTTTACAGCAATGCCCTCATCCCGTGAATGAATAAAAAAAATTGTTAACTGTTAGAGTTAGATAAATAAATTGTTACTTGTTGATTATAAAGTGAGTTTCAGGGATTTATTTCATTTAACCACTCCTTTATAACAAATTGGAGTCGGTGAGAGGCAGGTTATACCACTTTTAACGCTTCTTTTAACAGATTTCGAGGCAAGGCGAGCTTTTCTGGCTGTTTCGGTTTTAGTTACCAGAAGGGGGATCATCTCTGCTTCGTAACAACTCCAAAGGAGATAACATAACAGAAATCAGGACAATCTCTTTAATCAGAGGATCAGCAGAATTTGAACTCACTATCACAAAAAATAGTTGTGGCAAAGAACATGAATGTGTCATCAGAAAGCTGTGTAAATAGGAGCAAATTACTGCAGAGGCTGGAATCTATACTGAAAACAACAAATGCTGAATATCACAGTGGGTCAGACAGCATCCATGGACAGAGAGCAAGCTAATGTCTCAAGTCTAGATTACTCTACATCAGGGCTGTACAGTACATGCAGAAGGAAGGCATAGAATAATATACTGACGGAGTTAAATGAGAAAGATAGGGAAATCAAGTAAGGTGCTGATGTCAAGGACTGTCTCACCAGACCTTCGGAATTCAGCTCTTTTGTCCAGGTTTGAACTAAGGTCAATGGCCCTGCAGAACCCAAACTGAGTATGACTGAGCAGTTTATTGCTCATCAAGTGCTACTTGATAGTACTGTTCATGACACTTGCCATCACTGTACTGATCCAAAAAAAGACTGATGGGGTGTTAATTGGCTGAATTGGATTTGCCCTGCTTTTGTGTACAGGACATACCTGGGAAATTTTTCACATTATCAAGTACTAATTTCAATGTTGTCAGGGCCCATAGCCTTTGCAGTATCAAGTGCCGCCAACATAGAGTGAATTGTATTGGCTGAAGACTGGTATCTGTGCTGCTGAGGACCTCTGGAGGATACTAAGGTGGAACATCCACTTGGCACCCCTGGCTGAAGATTGTTATGAACATTCAACCTTATCTTTTACACCAATGTACTGGGGTTCCCCAATCATTTGGGGATGAGATATTTCTGGGGCCTCCTCCTCCAATGAGTAGTTTAATTATCCACCATTATTGATGGCTAGATGTGGCGGGACTGCAGAGCTTAGACCTGATCCATTGGTTGTGAAATTGCACAGTCACTTGCTGCTAATGTTGTTTGGCATTGCAAGTAGTCCTGTTTTATAGCTTCACTAGGTTAAATGCTGCTGCTCTTGGCATGCCCTCCTATACTCTTCATTGAACTAGGATTGATTCCCTGGCTAGATGATTCAGGTGAAGTGTTGGATATGCAGAGTACAATTCTGCTGCTGGTGATGGACCACTGCCATATGGATGCCCAATTTTGAACTGCTAGATCTGTTTGAAGTCTATCCCATTTAGCAATGCCATAGTGCCACACCACATTTGCAGCGTGTTGCAAATGTAAAGATAGGACTCCAACTACACAAGGACTTTGAGGTGTTGACTCTTACTGATATTGTCATGGACAGATGTATCTGCAGCAGTCAGATTGGTGAGGATGAGGTCAAGTAGGTATTTCCCTTGTGTTGGTTTCCTCATGACCTGCAGCAGACCCAGTCTAGCAACCAGGACGCTACCCAAATATCTGATTTACTAGTCCAGTGACAATACCACTACACTACCACCTCTACAACTTACTTTTGCACTTCCTTTCTGACTGCCTGGACCAGCTCAAACCTAGTAAGGCTCAGGCCAATATTTCAGATTTTTGACCTTTTGCAGAGCTGAGAAAACTCAGAAATAGTTTTGGTCAAGTGAAAGAGAGGAGAGTGGGAAGAAGGATAAAATTGAAAAACCATGATCAGTTGGAATACAGGAAAGATTATATGAGGAAAGGAATCAAGGTCAAAGAAAATGATTGAAAATAAAGACATTCCAGAAGAGTATCGCAGGATTCCAAATAGTAGCTATCTGAGATCAAAGTAAGGAAACTAACAGAAAAATGAGAGAATAAAAACACAGAAATTGGAACAAAATTGGAACAGATATTCTGACCAAAGAATAAGTGGAATATATTTATAAAGTATTGAGCCTTTATATTCTAAAATGGAAAAATGTACATGAGAGGTACACTTTCCGAGTTTGACGAAGGTAGGTAAATCCCTGGGGCCTGATCAATTGTATCCCAGGTCATCATGGGAAACTAGGATAGAAATTGCAGGGGCCCCAACATAAATATTTGTATCATCAATAGTGTGGGTGAGTTGACAGATGGCTGGAGGTTGGCTAATGTTGTGCCATTATTTAAGAAAGGCTGCAAGGAAAAACCAGCGAACTACAGACTGATGAACCTGACCTCAGTGATGAGTAAGTTATTGAAGGGGACTCAGAGCGACAGGATTTACTTGCATATGGAAAGGCAAGGACTGATTAGGGATAGTCAACATGGTTTTGTCTCACAAGCCTAATTGAAATTTTTGAAGAGATGACAAAGATAGATGAAGGCAGAGTGGGAGACATTGTCTACATGGACTTTAGCAAGTCCTTCAACAAGGTTCCGTGTGGTAGACTGATTAGTAAGGTTGGATCATATGGGATCCAGGGAGAGCTAGCCAATTGGGTACAAAATCAACATGATGGTAGGAGCCATAGGGCGGTGGTAGAGGGTTGTTATTCAGTCTGGAGTCCTGTCTCCAGTGGTATGCTGCAAGGATCGGTGCTGGATCCACTGTTGTTCGTCATCCATATAAACGATTTGGATGCGAGTATAGCATGGTTAGTAAGTTTGCAGATGACATCAAAATTGGTGATATAGTGGACAGTGAAGAAGTACAGTGTACAACAGGATCTTGATCTGGGCTAGTGGGTCAAGGAATGGCAGATGGAGTTTTATTTAGATAAATATGAGGTGTTGCATTTTGATAGGGCAAACCAGGGCAGGACTTAGAGGTAATGGTAGTGCCCTGGGGTGTGTTGTCAAACAGAGAGGCCTAGGGGTATGATCCATAGTTTCTAGAAAGTGGCATCATAGGGAGACAGGGTGGTGAAGAAGGCGTTTGGCACAGTTGACGTCATCGATCAGAGCACTGAGTACAGAAGTTAGGGCATCATGTTAGGCTGTATATGACATTAGTAAGGCCACATTTGGAACACTGTGTACAATTCTGGTCACCCTGTTATTAGAAGGCTGTTATTAAAGGGGGAGGCAATGGCCTAATGGTATTATCACTAGGACTGTTAATCCAGAGACCCAGGTAATGTTCTGGGGACCCAGGTTCAAATCCTGCCATGGCAGGTGGTGGCAATTGAATTCAATAAAAACAAAAATCTGGAATTAAGAGTCTAATGATGATCATGAACCCATTGTTGATTGTCAAAGGGGAAAAACCCATCTGGTTCACTAATTCCCATGAGGGAAGAAAACTGCCATCCTCACCTGGTCTAGCCTACATGTGACTCCAGACCCACATTGTTTGAATAGATAGCACAGAACTAAGCTGTAATTTATGTTTTCTCTCAAATTCAGCTTGCCATCTCATGAAGGATTATCATAAACTTCAGATGAAATGTAACAAGCTGCTTGTATAAATCTATTCCATTTTAGCAAGAGTAAGCTCCTTCTTCTGCCAAAGACATTGTATGGGCATCCTTCTCCACTTGATACCAGTAACATAGAATAACCTCAAGAAGAAAGATTGCTGGGAATGAACCTACCCAAGGCAACCCACACACTCTTATTAGGGGAGAGTCCTATTCTATACATGATAAGATGATGACCTGTGGTAAGGACTGCTATCTCTCGTGCACTTTGCTAACATGACTGGACTGATAAACATATCTTCAGGTCTGCTAAAACAACAGATATCTAAGAAGAACAAAGAAGAAAACATAAAGTAAAAAACCGTTATTGTACTTAAATATTCAGGACCTTTAAAACCCAGAGTCTGACAGCTTCTGTGAATGTGGTACTCAGCAGTTAAAAAAAGACTGGAGAGCTGATAGCATTTCTCAGTCTGCCTGTAAAAGTTCAAAGTTTCTAAGTATAGTGAAAACATTTGTGTAGGTCACAAGAAGTCTTATTAGAGCGACAGCAATAAAAATTCAAGTAATAAACCTGGGAAAAATATCAAACATCCAAAATAATTTATCTCCTTAAGAGGTAGGGTGAAAATGTTTACACTCAAGGGGAAATTCTAGGATTAGAAGCTAAGAGAAGGCTTAAGGTGTTTTATTTAATTAAAAAAGTGTTAAAATTGTTTGAAATCTTCAGGAAAAGCTGCAAAAAGAAAATGAATGTACAATTTCCCAAAAAATCAAGAAAATCATTAAATTGGCAACATAACTTGACTGATTAGAGTGAAGCAACTGAAGGCAGAAGATAAGCTTATGAAAATAATCTTGAGGGTTAAGATAATTTTCACTTTGCGACTAAAATATTCTTAAAGACTAAATGACAGTGCAGTCTTTTTTTTTCAAACTTAAAATGGTGCGCATATCTGAGTGAAGTAGAAAGGGTACGAATTGTTCATATTGTCAAGAAGGGCATGAGATTATTAAGAAGGGAGAACAGAGCAGACTTACAGCCTTACTTCATCTTGGGGAAAAAATTACAGCATGTCTTCATTTAAAGCATTTCAATTATCTTCAAACATTTCAAAGCCATTATTTTGCAACAGAAATAGGAGGATCATTTGGAAACATTTCAAAGTTTTTTTTAAACTTTAATTAACAAAAATTGCAGAAAGTATCTATAAAAGGAAAATGAAAAGATAGAAGGGAATTAAACATTTACTAAAACTACAAAGCTTATTTAATCTTCACTGGCAATATATCTTCAGTATGCACTTTGTTAAAAAAAAGCTAAATTTTTAAAAAATAGCTTGATTTTTTAAATAAAATTTAAGTTATTGTGTAATTCAAAACCCTGAACAGCAAACTCAGTCACATTTACAGAAAATATTTAACAATTTCAACATCTTTGAAGTAAATAATTTAAATAAGGACATTGGTTAGGCGACTATTGGAATACTGTGTTCAATTCTGGCCTCCCTGCTTTCGGAAGGATATTGTGAAACTTGAAAGGGTTCAGATAAGATTTACAAGGACTTGCCAGCGTTGGGGGGTTTGAGCTATAGGGAGAGACTGAAAAGATTGGGCCTATTTTCCCAGGAGCACTGGGGGTTAATGGGTGACTTTATAGAGGTTTATAAAATCATGAGAGGCATGGATAGGGTAAATAAAAGGTCTTTTCCTGGGGTGGGGGAGTCTAAAACTAGAGGGCATGGGTTTAAGGTGACAGGCAAAAGATTTAAAAGGCATCTAAGAGACAACATTTTCATGCAGAGGGTGGTGCATGTATGGAATGAGCTGCCAGAGGAAGTGGTGGAGGCTGGTACAATGACAACATTTAAAGGGCATCTGGATGGGTACATGAATAGAAAGGGTTTAGAGGGATATGGGCCAAGTGCTGGCAAATAGGACTAGATTTATATAGGATATCGGGTCATTATGGATAAGTTGGTCTGAAGGGTTTGTTTCCATGCTCTACAACTCTGTAATTCTATGACTGTAAGGGCACCAATGGCAATGAACTGCCCTGCCAATGAGAAAAGTACTGTACCTCTAAGCAGATTTAAAACTACAAATGCCTCAGGTCGGATATTAAACTGAATTATATGGAAAAGACAATTCATGCAATACAGAATTTATTTAGGATTACCAAAGAAGCCCAGCAAAGAATCAAGTGAACACATTTCTTTACTCGGCAGATCCAGTAGCAGTTCTTGTTTTAAAACAGCAGGATGTAAGAGAAGTGCCAAATGCATTTGACATTTGCTGTAAGAGCATAGGGAGGTGATGGCTTTGTGGTATTATTACTGGCCTGTTAATCCAGAGATCCAGGTAATGTCCTGGGGTCTTGGGTTTGAATCCTGCCACAGTAGATGGTCGAATTTGAATTCAATAAACATATGAACTTAAGAGTCAAGACCATGATGATGTCCACATTAAAGATGACCATAAATTAATTGCTGGGAAAAACCAACCTGGTTCACTAATGTTCTTTAGTGAAGGAAACTACCACTTTGACCTAGTCTGGCCCACAAGTGACTCCAGACCCACAGCAATGTGGTTGAGTCTTAACTGGGCAATAAATGCTGGCCTAGCCAGTGACACTCTCATCCTTTGAACGAATTTTTAAAAAATATTATAATTACTTTTCATTAAGTACCAAACATATAGTGGGGAGAGCACGATTTAATCCATGAATACAGATTCTAAAATAATCAGTTGACGACTTTATTGCTGGGCTTAGAATAGCTGGGTACTTATTTTTGACCAGCACAGACATGATGGGCCAAAGGGCCTCTTTCCATACTATAGATCTCTATTTTTACAAATTGTCAGAATTTTGTGATTATGATGAGTTACAACGAGGATTAATTCAAGACAGAATTGTCATTAGAATGTCCAACTTATTTCTTTCAGATGTGTTATAATCAAGGGAGGATCCCATGTTGCAAAGAGAAATCAAGATCATGGTAGAAGCTGAAATCTGGAAAAAGCACATAAAGGGAACAGAAAGCCAACCTATCTCATGATATTCAACAGAGTTTACCGACCTTCTAACGTACAAAAATACAAAAACATCTTATGATAGACTACCACAAAATGTCTTCAACATTTGTAGGTTTGAGCAAAAGTCTCCATCATCTAAAATACTTGACCAAAACCCTGGACTTTGCAAAAAACTTGTAAAAGAAAGGTGGCAGCTGGGCTGAACTCTGGGAAAAATACACAGACACAGAGATGGCTGCCTAGAACTATTGTTCAGCCTGGAATTCCAAATTACACCTCCACTGAAAACAACCAACCAAACCTAAACTAACTTTTGCACCTCGGACTACCCAACACAGACTGCATGGTGCCTACACAAATAACAAACATTCAACTTCAATCAAAATCCGTTTACACATACTCTTAACTATCAGGAAGCCAACTGACTTCAGAGAGAGCACCAATAACACAATGGCAAGCGCATATTTGGTGCGAAGATAAGAGTCCCATGATTAGTATAATTGCAGGCCCTGACCTTGTATCAATGTGGATTTCACAAGCTTCAAAATCTCCCCTCCCCCAACCGCATCCCAAAACCAGCCCAGCTCATCTCCACCTCCCTAACCTGTTTTTCCTCTCACCCCAAGCCACACCCCCATCTCCTATCTACTAACATCATCCCGCCCCCTTGACCTGTCCGTCCTCCCTGGACTGACCTATCTCCTCCCTACCTCCCTACCTACACTCACCTTTACTGGCTCCATCCCCGCCTCTTCGACTTGTCTGCCTCCTCTCCACCTATCCTCTCCTCTATCCATCCTCTATCCGCCTCCCCCTTTTATTTCAGAACCCTCTTCCCCTCCCCCATTTCTGATGAAGGGTTTGGGCCCGAAACGTCAAGTTTTCCTGCTCCTATGATGCTACCTATCAACATAAGCCTGGTTCATACCAGGGAACCAACAGCAACAGACCTAAGATCCGACAGCTTCCAAAAGCCACCCACCGGACCAACACCACAAGGCCTCAGGCACATCCTGAGGTGAAAACCAGCCCTCAAAAACACCAAAAAGTGAGGAAAACCAAGTACTCACCTGATGAATCCAACACGCATCCTACCGTGGCAGCAGACTCAACCCAGACTGAAGGCCTATACTGTCTGAGGTCTTCATCAAGGCACTGGCTACGGAAAGTGGGAATGGTCAGCTGTACTTCAAAATTGTGTTTTTCCCCAGTGGTGAGCTTAAACTTTTGAGACTCCAAAGTTTCCAACCTTGCTAGTAGGGAGGGCAAGGCGGGCGCTGGCAGTGCAGGAACCCCAAAGGTAAGACTTCTGATTAAAGTTTTCTGTGATTAAAACTGTTCAGTTCTAATAGTGTTTAACCTGTATTTGGTTTAATAGTGTATTTAATTACTGTCCTTTATATAGCTAATCGTGTCAATTTCACTGCTTATTACATTTGCCTTTATCTCTTGTATTATACTTAGCTTTTGTAGTTAATGAACGCATAGATTTTTTTTTGCCCTGAAACACCTGTCTACTGCCTTCTTCATTTCACAGTCCTAAATAAGTTCAGTGTCAGAACCAGGGATCTTGGGGGTGATCAGCAAATTGATGATTGCAAACCAGAACCTTTGATACTAAAACATTGTTTCAGATGTCAAATTAAGAGAAAGACACAAGCAAAAACAATGTACATCTGTTAAAACAACCATGCCAATACAACTTCTGTACGAAGATATTGGGGAGAATATAACAGCGTTATGTGAAAAAAATGCCTTGGCTGAAGAGATTGAAACTCCAGCCCTCCAACAGCGAAATGCTTGACATAGGCAGAAAATCCCTCAAATTCAAAGAGTTACAGAAGGTGCTGTTAAAAAAGCAGAGATCAATAGTATGTGGAACTGACCTGTGCCATCACAAAACAAAACTTTTCACTTCTGAGGAGAAAAACATGCATAGCTCTTAAATTATTGTGTTATGTTGAAGAAACTCAAACAGCTCAGAGCCAAATACCAGTGATCAGTTTAACTCTACTCAACAACAGTCGGTCTAAGAAGGAAATTTACTAAACCTAAAAGAAAAATGCACCAGTCAAGATTAATTCTGCTGTTGACAGATAACTTTTTCATGATTAACAGATCAGATTGTCTCCCAAACACAGACAAGTCTTCAAAATCTGATCATTGTATATCCTGGACACCACAATCACCACAATGTTGCAATAGACTCTACATACAGTCAACTCAAAAATAGCTCAGTTAGTATTACTGTCTATGACTGAACTTAATAAAATGATAATGTTATCCACAGCATATATGAGAATGGAACAATCATGTGCAACTGAACTAGCTGTTTTTAAAAAGTAGGACATCACATTACATAAGAATGCCATTCAGCCCATTTTAGGCGTGTGCTTACTCTGCTGTACTTCTACTTCACTTCCAAGCAGTGCCTTCCAGCCTGCAACCAGTTGTGTGGAGCACAGGAATGTGAGGTGCTCCCAGTCTGATCACTGAGGGAAGGCAGATTGGACTGAAGGATGAGGCACTTAGGAACAGCTGGGCCTGATACAGTATTGAAACCAACAGCACAACGAGAAAAGTACAAGTGGCAGCAGGAAACCGATCTCAGGGTTTGCAGGTAAAGGGGAAAAGCTCTGCAGGTGATCAATGAGGGAAGAAGGCAGCTTAAAATAGACTACAGCTGGCTGCAAGCACTCGTCAAGATATCAAGGACGAGTGGCAGCAAAGAAAAGACTAGCTCCTGGCAGGTTGACAAAACCATTTCAAGATTTCAGACACTTCAGTCTTTTGCCATGGCATCAGCACCATAACACCAGGGGGCGGCACAGTGGTTAGCACTGCTGCCTCACAGCGCCAGGGACCCAGGTTCAATTCCACCCTCAGGTAACTGTCTGTGTGGAGTTTGCACATTCTCCCTGTGTCTGCGTGGGTTTCCCCCAGGTGCTCTGGTTTCCTCCCACAGTCCAAAGATGTGCAGGTTAGGTGGATTGGCCATGCTAAATTGCCCATAGTGTTCAGGGATGTGTAGATTAAGGGGGATGAGTCTGGATGGGATGCTCCGAGGTTTGGAGTGGACTTGTCGGGCCTAAGGGCCTGTTTCCACACTGTAGGGATTCTATCTACCACGGCTGTGATCCCATCCCACCACATCTTGGCACTTGTGGCAACAGCAGTGTTGCCCTCATGGTTGCGCTGGCCCTACAGGTGAGTGAGCTACCTTGTCCTGGATGCTGTTAAGCTTGAGTGTTTTTGGAGCTGTACTCACCCAGTACCCAGGTAAGTGGAAAGTGCTCTGTCATAGTCACAACTTGTGCTTTGACCTGCAGCCTGTTCAGCTGTTTTAACTCAGAGATCGCATTAGAAGGACCTCACACTCCCCTGCAATGCAGGCAGCTGAAGTTAACTAACGGTCTTGGGAGATCAAAGAATTAGTAAGAGGTGGAGGAAGCAGGGAAATGGAAAAGCAGAGACAGGGAATGGGAAGGGGAGGGACAGTAGGGTGTCCACATTGTCTTAGAACAGTAACATTGGAAAACTGAATGAGTTGGAAGATACATTTGTACAGGAGTTTCTTGTTTTCCCTTCCATTAATTTATGTGCAGGAAGATGAGGTATACTCATTTACAATTCTGCCGTGTCTACTGTTCTCCCATTACAAACTATTTCAGCGTGCCTTGATGCAGATCTTGTAAAATCTCCCCTTACAATCACACAGTATTTTCGAAAGCTCTTGTGCACTTTAATTTTGTGGTACTTGTGGGGATGGCTGTACTTACGCAGAGCACTATCTGTTGACTATATCAGTTTCTCTTCGCAACTCTGTCTCTTTTATATTTAGAAGGCGCGTTTCTGTTTCAGAGACCAACCAGTTTTAAATGTAATAAAGCTGCATTATTCCACTGTTAAACTGTAGGGTGGAGCTCAGGGGGTAATGTTGGGAGGTGAAGTTGTAACTCAAAGTGGTGTGTGGGAACATGTGGAAGCTCAGCGTCGATGGGCTTGACGGGGAATGCAAGAAAGAAAGCAATGTGCAAATTCCTGGATTACCATGGGGAACCTGTGACTGCCTGTGCCAAGTGCAACCTGCACTATCTCCCACACCCACCCGAATCATAAATACATGACAGAAATGGAAATGGCTGCGACCACACTCGGAGCACGCAGCGTAAGTGATTTATTTTTCTGCCTGAGCCACAGGCTCTACTCGTGAGCAATGTGAGGTCCTTCAAGAAGAAATTGCATGAATGAGGCACTTTCACAGTTCATCTGTAATCATAGTTCCCCTGCAGGTGAAACCATTCAGTATCCAACTGCGGGGGATACAAATCCCGCTCCCAAGTAATCTTCCCCATGTCATTGGTCATTACAGCTTGATCACTGTCACCTCAGTAAAGTGGAGGTAATCACAGGTGATCTTACAAATCTCACCCGCAGGTTACGCTTCACAAAGACAATTCAAGATCTGATAGCATACATAAGGACTGGAGCTGATTTCCACTCACCTTGAGCAGTAAGTATTCACCACCATGCTCTTGTACGCAATGCTGCCTTTCTGAGGAGTTGGGGGAGCATGGTATTGGCAATCCTACTGCATTTACCATCACATCTTGTCTTGACAATAACATGCCTTGTGCTACATTCATTGGAATAAGGTTCCTACGCTAAAGTTCCATGCAGAAGCATTCAGCATTCCTTCTAATTTTGTTATTGGCTGTGCGGGACTCACAGGCCACTGTGCAGCAGCGCCTTCTGGAACCAGAGGACAATGCCACAACTTACCTGTCGATGCCAATTGCCGTGTGTGTGCATCTACACACACGCGCGCACACACACACAAAGAGCCATGCAGCTTCATTCCTCTCCCTGTCAGGCTGTGTGAAGACATTGCTAAAATGTCATTTATAAGTGATGCAAATGCCAACTGCTTCTGTTACTAAAGACCTGTCCTCTTGCATGTATTCCCTACGCAGTTTCATTGGACATACGAGCAATGGATCTAAATACAGCCGGGGTCATTGTCACTGTGGCGCAGTGATGGTACATTGAAATTAAGGAGGACCAAATGCATCGGCAAGCCCAGAACCAGCTGCGACATCTATTGGCTGCCAAACAATCTCTACATGAAGACATTACAGCTAGAGACCTCCCCAGGACATGGAGGGTGGACACAAGGCCTAGAAGCTATCATACTCAATGCCAATTCCTCCAGTTGAGGGAGGCACAGTATCGTCGCACAAGACCATAAGAAGTAGGAGCAGAAGTAGGCTATTTGGCCCATTGGGTCTTCTCCACTATCTAATGAGATCCTGGCTGATCTGATTGTCAACTGCACTTTATTTTAACTCACTTGGAGGATGTGGTTGTCACTGGCCAGGCCAACATTTATTACCTATCTCTAGTTGTCTTTTAAGAAGGTGCCTTCTTGAACCACTACAGTCCTTGTGCTGTAGGTAGACCCGCAGAGCTGTGCGGGAGGGAGTTCTAGGATTTTGACCCAACCACAGTGAAGGAACGGTAATGTATTTCCAAGTCAGGATGGTGAGTGGCTTGGAGGGGAACTTGCAGGTGATGGTGTTCCCATGTATCTGCCACCCTTGTCCTTCCAGATGTTAGTGTGTTGTGGGTTTGGGTCATGGGTTTCCTGCCTAACTTCCATAACCCTGGATTCCCTTACTGAGTGAAAATCCGGTTATCTCAGTCTTGAATGCACTTTAATGACTCAACCTAGACAGTCCTTTGTAGTCAAGAATTCCACAGATTTACTACCCTCTAAGAAAATAAATGCTTTCCTATCTCCATCTTAAACTGGTGATCCCTTACTCCAAGATGATGGCCTCTGGCCCTAGCTTCTCCCACAAGGGGAAACAACCTCTCAGCACGTACTGTCAGGTCACCTAAGAATATTGTCTGTTTCAGTACAGTTTCCTCTCACTCTAATGCGTACAATCCTGACCTGATCAACCTCTGCACATAAGCCAATCCCTCCTACCTAGTATCAGCCCAGTGAACCTTTTCTGGACTGTCTCCAATGCCAGTATATCTTTCTTTAGATAAAGGGACCCAAAACTGTTCACAGTATTTCAAGTGTGGTCTGACTAGTGCCATGTATTGTTTCAGCAGGACATCCTGCTTTTTTTCTATCCCATTCTACCTTACCCGCAACCACTTCCATATAGAATGACACAGGCAGCAGATATATGGAAACACCACCACCTTCACATTCCCTTCCAAATCACGCACTATTTGAGTTGGAAATATATCACTGTTCCTTTACTGTCACTGGTTCAAAATCCTGGAATTCCCTTCCTTAATGGCATTGTGGGCCAACCCACAGAGGAGGACTGCAGCAGTTCAAGAAGGCAGCTGACTACCACCTTCTCAAGTGCAACTAGGGACAGGCAATAAATGCTGGACAGTCAGTGACACCCACATCCCACACCATGGATAAATAAAAAGAAAGTCTCTTTGAAATGAAGACCACCACTTCATTAGAGTTCCCTTTAACCCACTGAACTGGAATCCTGGCTCATTGTGATTTGTGCACAAGGAATCTTAAAACCCTCTGTCCTGCTGCTTTCTGCAGTCTTCCCAAATTAAGTAACATTCAGTTCTTATATTCTTCCTGCCAAAATGCATAATCTCACGTTATATTCCATTTGCCAAGTTTTTTGCCCACTCACTTAACCTATTTATGTTCCTTTGCAGACTGCATCCTCCATTTCAGAGCATCAGGAAGATAGGCATAACAGCCTAAGTTTGCTGAGAGTTCAACATTCTAGAATAGCTCTTTCCAGAAACTTCTATGATCTCTTTAATTAAAGGTAAAGTCATTATAGTCCCACCAGACTTGTGGGCTGCTTTCTTGTTAGAGAGAGGGAACTCAGGCTGTTCAGCCAATTGAGCTAACCAACCACTGCCTTTAAAGATAATGGATCACATGACACAAATGTAAACTCCACATTCTGGTTGAGTGGCAGGAAACACAAACTTTGAATCGCGAAATAAATATAAATCTCAAAAAAAATTAAGCAACAGAACAGGCAGCTTGAAAGTAATGATAATTATTTTTAATGCTGAATTTCAAATGAATTTCAATAGTTGCACATTATGCATCATTGAACCAATTAAACACAGTACTCTTTTTGTATATTTCGTTTTCTGCATCAGTTAGTGTCAACCACTCCTGCAGGTGTAATTTAAACCCAACAAAGAGATGCTTTGGCGTGGTTTCCCCTGAAATCCTTGAATCCGTGTTTCTTTTTCCTTTTGCTTTCTCTGAAAGATAAACCAAAAGACACATATTGCTGCACAAGAATTTTCAAAGAATTTCGACTTTTGAGCAATTCACGAGCACCGCCAGCCTAGAACCATTAGCACTTTGGTTTTCTACAGTCATATAAATCCCTTTTGTTCTCTGCATTATGTGCCACTATTAAGGGAACAAATTTGTCCGACTTGTGACAATTCCAGTACGTGGGAGACTTGGTCAGTTTGTGAGAACTGCCTCTGTTATCAGTACAAGTAAAACTGTTGTAAAAGAGTCTGAATGAGTTGAAAGATACATTTGTACAGGAGTTTCTTGTTTTCCCTTCCATTAATTTATGCGCAGGAAGATGAGCTATACTCCTTTACAATTTTGCCATGTCTAACGTTCTCACATTACAAACTATTTCAATGTGCCTCAATGCAGATCTTGTAAAGTCTCCCCTCACAATCACACAGTATTTTATGAAGCTCTTATGCATTTTGATTTTGTGGGGATGGCTGTACTTACACAGAGCATTATCTGTTGACTATATCAGTTTCTCTTCGCAACTCTGTCTCTTTTATATCTAGAAGGCATGTTTCTGTTTCAGACACTGACCAGTTTTAAATGTAATAAAGCTGCATTATTCCTCTGTTAAACTGTAGGGTGGAGCTCAGGGGCTAATGTTGGGAAGTGAAGTTGTAATTCAAAGTGACTATCAGCTTCGCTGGAAAACAGCAACACTTTAGAATGCAAACACACATTATTGTAACAAATTAATCATCTGTACTTTCCATTCTAATGATGTGATCTCTCACAATTTGAGCAGCACGGTGGCTCAGTGTTTAGAACTGCTGCCTCACAGCACCAGGGACCTGGGCTTGATTTCAGGCTTTAGAAATTGTCAGCGCACATTTTCCCCGTGTCTGTGTGGGTTTCTTCCGGGTGCTCCGATTTCCTCCTACAGTCCAAAGGTATGCAGGTTAGGTGAATTGGCCATGCTAAATTGCCCACAGTGTCCAGGAATGTGCAGGCTAGATGGAATAGCCATGGAAAAGGCAGGATTACAGGGATAGGGTAGGGGGGTGGGTCTGAGTGGGATGCTCTTTGGAGGATTGGTGTGAACTTGATGAGCTGAATGGCTTGCTCTCATATTGTAGGGGTTCTATGATTCTAAGAAAGCATTGCTCATTTCTTTTGCATTGCAAATTTCAACCTTGATGTTGTTATTTGTGAATTAGTGATATTTGTTTCAGATGTATTCTCACCATTCTTCTTAGTTATTTACATGGTTATTAAAGAGATTTTATTTATGGGGGATTTATAGCCTTTGTTGGTCTAGTTTTGCATTAAGGTAATTTTCAAAACTCCAAGTCAGAAGATGTCATTTGCTCATGTCCAGCCCTGACTGGCCAATATTTGTAGATACAATGTCTGAGCTCAGGCTTCAACCACCCCTTTCTGATTTTCATGCCATATTTTATTACCCTCACATTCCCCAACCCCACTCACTGAGCTATCACTACCGCCTGCAATTTCATCTCCAAGCCATGCACTATCCTGGCTTGGAACTATATCGCCATTTTTTCACTGTTGCTGGGGCAAAATCCTGGAACTCCTTTCCTAACACTGCTGTAGCCCACAAATTGTGAAATCCCAATTGGACCACAGCAGTGTATTTCAAGAATGCAGCTCACCACCAAGAACAATTAAGGATGGACATTAAATGATGGCTCAGCCAGTAACACGCACATTCCTTGAGAGCATTTAAAAAAAAAAGTCTTCCCCAATCAATATTTAGTTTGGATATTAACCCAGTTACTTAGTCCATAAGCATATGAAATTCTGAGTAAAAATTCAGTTTAATTTGATGTTTCTATTCCTGTATCTTCTTACTGTATTCTGCTGTGTATATTTTTTGTATGTTAGTTATCAGTGACACAGGTTCTCGCGCTGTGTTCTAGGAATTTCATGGAGATACAGTGAAAATGACACTTCCCATAATAGATCTCTATAGCACACTTCTAGAATTTGTTCACAGGAACATGATGTCTTCAAAGTTTTGTTCCTACTGGGATTAAAATAAAGCCCAAGCCCCAGACTACAAGTAGAAGAGCTGCACTGGGTGAGAGAAATGTCTTCTTCCATTAATTTTGCATATTAACTGGTTCACTTCTATGTTATTATTGAATCATTTGTTCCATTCTTGATAGTTTTGTGCTTCTTATGTTAATAATTTTATGTGTATAGGAACAAACCCAGATAGGCCAGCAAACCAAGACAATGTCAGAATCGCTTTGCAAAACATAACTGTGTGGTTTGACTAGTTCAAGTTGTTAAGTATAAAATATGTTTCATCCTTAGGGTCTTTCTTGACCTGTATTTCATCAAATTAGTATGGTTAAGCTCCTAATGTGTAATTTGGAAAAATGTAAATGGGAAAAAAAGTGATCCTTCTTTTGCCAAAGACCAATTTCAAGTGCCTCCTGTGCACTAATAAGAATTCTATGCTGTCAGATAATTTTTTGACTATTATTAGGGTCTTTTCAACTTCTTTTTGGGAATTAACAACTTTTTGATCTTTGTTGCTCTCATGGGATACTTCAATTTCTTCTTTGAACTGTTTAGCTATCTCATTGGTTTCTCTGTGTCTGCCTTGTCAATTGTTTTGTTCATGTCTTTGTCAAAGTTAGTGCCAGATATTCCATCAGATGCTGAAGGCTAATGCCCATTTTGAATTCTCTGAATGTTAGCATCAACATTTTCATTTATCCATGATGTTAACATAATTATTGCAGTTATTTAATAACTAGCAATACTTAGAATATGGTGAGGATTCATTGTAACTGATCAAACGCTGGGTACAAAACCTCAGGTCGTGTGAAGCATAGTAGGTTGGTACATAATTTCTAAGACAATTACTGTACTTACTGCTGTTTGGTGTTTTCATTTTCGCACTTGTCCTCGAGTCTTTCCCAGATTTATCGCCTTTTCCTTTTTTATTATCACCTTTTCCTTTTTTAGTTTCCTAATGAGGAATTGAAATATTAAACCGTAATATGAAGGAGCAAGGATTGGCCATTCAACACGTAGGCCATTGGCCCAATAAGCTGCTCTGTCACTCAGTAAATTCATGGCTGATCTGAATGGCACTTCGCTGCTTGCCCCCATAATCCCAGCTTCCTTTATCAATCAGAAATCTGTCCAATCCCATCTTGAATATATTTAATGACATAATCTCCATTACTTGCTGCGGAAGAGAATTCCAAAGACTAACAAAGAGACATGGACATAGAAAATAGGAGCATGGGTAGGCCATTCAGCCTATTGACCCTGCTCTACCATTCAACATGGTCATGGCTGATCCTCTATCTTAACCCTTTACTGCCACTGTCTCCCAACACTTCTTGACACTTTTAGCCTCTAGAAGTCAATTTTTTTTCTTATATATATTCAGTGATTTGGCCTCCACAACATTCTGTGGTGGAGAATTCCACAGGTTTGCTGGTTTCTGAGTGAAGAAATGTCTTCTCATCTCGGTTCAAAGTAGCCAACCCAATATCTTGAGACAATGATCCCTTATTATGGAGCCTTCAATCAGGGGAAATAACATCTTTGCATCCAGTCCATCCAGTTCTGTCTGAATTTTACACATTTTCAATGAGATGTCCTCTCTTTCTTCTAAATTCCAGTGAATACCACCACATATGTCAAACTTGCAATCCCAGAAATCAGTCTAGTGATCCTTTGCTGTACTCCCTCTGGTAAGTATACCTTGTCATAGGTTAGGAGACCAAAGCTGCTCACAATACTCCAGGGTCAGTCTCACCAAGGCTGTGTACAGTTGCAGCAAAATTTACTTGCTCATGTAGACTCACAGAGTCATTGAGATTTACAGCACTGAAGCAGACCCATGCCGACCAGATATCCTAAATTAATCTAGTCCCATTTGCCAGAATTTGGCCCATATCCCTTTAAATGATTCCTATTCATATACCCATCCAGATGCCTTTCCAATGTTGTAATTGTACCAGCCTCTACCACTTCCTCTGGCAGCTCATTCCATACTTATACCACCCTCTGCGTGAAAAAGTTGCCCCTTAGGTTCCTTTTAAATTTTGCCCCATCACCTTAAATTTATGCCACCTAGTTTTGGACTCTGCTACCTTGGGGAAAAGACCTTGGCTATTCATGCTATCCATGCCCCTCATGATTTTAGCAGTAAGGTCACCCTTCAGCCTCTGACATTCCAGGGAAATTAGGCCCAGCTTATTCAGCCTATCCCTCCAACCTGGCAACATCCTTGAAAAAACTGAAGGAACTGTCATGCTGTAAATCAGGAACAAAAACAGAAGTTGCTGGAAAAGCTCAGCAGGTCTGGCAGCACCCGTGAAATAAAAATCAGGAAGGGTCACCAGACCCGAAATGTTAACTCTGATTTTTTCTTCACAGATGCTTCCAGATCTGCTGAGCTTTTCCACCAACTTCTGTTTTTGTAACATCCTTGTAAATCTTTTCTGAACCCTTTCAAATATCACAGCATCTTTCCTAGAGCAGAGACACCAGAAGTGAACGCAGTATTCCAAAAGTAGCCTAACCAACGTCCTGTACAGTTGCAACATGACCTCCCAACTCCCATACTCAAAGCACTGGCCAATAAACATGAGCATACCAAACGCCTCTTTCACTACCCTGTCTACCTGTTATTTAAATTGTCCATATTTGTATATTACCTTTAACTCTGGTGTTGGTGGTTTGGGTTTTTCCTCAATCTTGGGAACTCCTAAATCACAAACTGTCTGGTAGTCATGACTTCCTGTTACAATGGAGTACAGATCAACATGGTAACTTCCTAGTATTTTCTGAATGGGTGGATCACTTTGAAGTGAAACTGGTGACTTCCATTTTTCCTTCGTTTTGTCTTTGTCTTTTGCACCCTTAGCGCTGCTTTTGCCTCCCTAATTCCTCCTCAGAAAAAAAATACATTGTAGATAAATCAATATTTGCAAACATCAAAAGACAAGAAACATTTGTCCGTCTGTTTAATGATTTAATGACTGTCTGTTTTAAATTGGCACAAAAACTATTGATCTGAAACTGGTGAGTCTACAACCAATATGTTTGACTACATTCAAAATAACTTAAAATGTTGTGTCCCGTATCAATGGCATGAAAGAGCAATATTTGCCTAATATTTAGAGGATTTCTAATTGAGAAAAGCTGTTAGCAAAATGTGTCAATGGGAAGGGCTGAAGGAGTAGATGACCTGCTCTAAGATATGACACCTAATCTAAGGTATAACAGCACCCTTTAATTTTTCTGTGCAGTGCATAATATAGTTTTCTGCCTTCATTACTACCACCTTTGCAGGACCTCGGTCTTTCTCTTTCACGGAAGCTTCTGGAATTTTGTCATCTTCCGTCTCGATAGGCCATGACAGGATCTATTAAAACATGCAAGACTTTAATCCTCAAAATAAAATGCTAACTGAACAAATGTTCAGTGTGACGTGTTAGAGCATACAAACCAAGTACACAATATCTAAAGAGAATGAAATGCAGAATTATTTAAAAGAACACAAGATTTTAATGACTTACAGATGTACACTGTCCAAAGGAGATTAGAAGTTGAAGCTTTAAAGCTTTTCATCTTGCACATATCAGAACATACATATCTTAGCATGTAAGAAATAGACTTGAACATTTTGTACAGCGTGCGATGAGGGTGGTGATTGGTTGGGTCATTGCTGGAGTGGAGACGTTAACTGTTAATCTTAATTCTCAGACTAAGCTTGTAGATTCTGATTGGACCAATGCTGCTGCATCCCCCTGGCAATGTTGTGACCAAACAGAATTTTCATTCTTTTCATTCTTCCTGCCAAATTGAATAACTTCTCATTTTCCTGCATTCTACTCCAACTGTTAGATTTGTCTTCACTTACTCACCTAACTCTATCCTGCAAACTTCTTACGTCTTTGCAACATGCTTTCAGATGGTGCTATTTGCACATTTAGCTACCATGCCTTTTTGCCCTTGATTATATTTGCAGAAATCAAAATATATTGTAAAACAATGTTCTAAACAGTATCAGTTTTGTGAATATAACAGTATTATAAACTGATAATCCAAAAAATCCCTACCTTTTCTTCTATTACAGTCACTGTCAGACCATTTTGTAGCAATTGCTTGAGGGCGTATGGATCTTTCACAAGGTGAATCTTGGTATAGTTGTATACAATAGGATCTCCCCATGGTTTTTGAGGTAACTTGTGAGTGAATACTGAAGGGAAAAATCAATTTAAAGAAATAGTGTCTCATTTTCCTTTCCACAGAACCTTGTTTCCTGTAGCCTTGTACAATACAATTGTAGAAATTAGTGTTGGGCATCAGTCATTGACAGTAGATCAACATCATTTGAGGTGAACGAAGAAAGAAACATTACAAGGTGAAATTTTAAAGCTCATGACCAGAAAAGATTGGAAATCTAAAATTGGATGACATTTGAATAAAATAGATAGAATAAGATTGATTGATGAGATAGGATAGGAGGAATTCTGGATGATGTCAGTATCGAGTTAACCGTTACAGGGAAAGAATATTGGGTTGTTTAGGAAGAGCCAGCATGATTTTCTAAAGGGGAAATTCCATTTGACTAACTTACTGGAAAGCTTGTTGAAAGGCTAACAGCAAGGGTTTATGGGGGTAATGCTGTTGATGCTCGAGGGTGTTCAATATCGTGTCACACGACAGACTTCTGAGAAAAGTTGCAGCTCATGGTATAACAGGGGCATTAGCAACGTGGATATAAAATTGGTTAAGGGATAGACAACAGAGAGTAATGGTTAGTGGTTATTTTACAGGCCGGAGGAAAATTTGTAGTGGAGCTCTCCAGGTGTAAGCATTGCTTTTCTTGTATTTGTAATGACCTAGATCTTTGTGCTGGGATAACAAGGTGTAGAGCTGGATGAACACAGCAGGCCAAACAGCACCATAGGAGCGGGAAAGCTTGACGTTTCGGGCCTAGACCCTTCATCAGAAATGGGGGAGGGGAAGAGGGTTCTGAAATAAATGGGGAGAGGGGGAGGCAGATAGAAGATGGATAGAGGAGAGGATAGGTGGAGAGGAGGCAGACAAGTCAAAGAGGCGGGGATGGAGCCAGTAAAGATGAGTGTAGGTGGGGGGATAGGGAGGAGATAGGTCAGTCCAGGGAGGACGGACAGGTCAAGGGGGTGGGATGACGTTAGTAGCTAGGAGATGGGGGTGGGGCTTGAGGTGGGAGGAGGGGATAGGTGAGAGGAAGGACAGGTTAGGGAGGCGGGGACGAGCTGGGCTGGTTTTGGGATGCGGTTGGGGGAGGGGAGATTTTGAAGCTTGTGAAATCCACATTGATACCATTGGGCTGCAGGGTTCCCAGGCTGCATATGATTTGCTGTTCCTGCAGCCTTCGGGTGGCATCACTGTGGCATTGCAGGAGGCCCAGGATGGACATGTCGTCTGGGGAGTGGGAGGGGGAGTCGAAATGGTTCGCGACTGGGAGGTGCAGTTGTTTGTTGCGAACTGAGCACAGGTGTTCTGCAAAGCGGTCCCCAAGCCTCCGTTTGGTTTCCCCGATGTAGAGGAAGCCACAACAAAAACCCAAGCGGAGGCTTGGGGACCCCTTTGCAGAACACCTGCGCTCAGTTCGCAACAAACAACTGCACCTTCCAGTCGCAAACCATTTCGACTCCCCCTCCCATTCCCCAGACGACATATCCATCCTGGGCCTCCTGCAATGCCACAATGATGCCACCCGAAGGCTGCAGGAACAGCAAATCATATTCAGCCTGGGAACCCTGCAGCCCAATGGTATCAATGTGGATTTCACAAGCTTCAAAATCTCCCCTCCCCCAACCGCATCCCAAAACCAGCCCAGCTCGTCCCCGCCTCCCTAACCTGTTTTTCCTCTCACCTATCCCCTCCTCCCACCTCAAGCCCCACCCCCATCTCCTA
>JAHRHZ010000098.1:18991553-19103626 GCA_024137785.1 Ginglymostoma cirratum
CCTCTTTGACTTGTCTGCCTCCTCTCCACCTATCCTCTCCTCTATCCATCTTCTGTCCGCCTGCCCCTCTCTCCCTATTTATTTCAGAACCCTCTTCCCCTCCCCCATTTCTGATGAAGGGTCTAGGCCTGAAATGTCAAGCTTTCCTGTTCCTATGATGCTGCTTGGCCTGTTGTGTTCATCCAGCTCCACACCTTGTTATCTCGGATTCTCCAGCATCTGCAGTACCTATTATCTTTGTACTGGGGACAGTTTCACAGTTTTAGGCTGATATGAAACTTGGAAGCATTGTAACCTGTGAGGAAAAAGTGTAGACCTTCAAAAGAACAGAGACAATTTGGTGGAGTAGGCGGATTATGGTACATGAAGTTTAATGCAGAGAAATATGAGGTGATACATTTTGATAAGAAGAACATGGATAGACAGTATAATATAAGAGGTACAATTCTAAAAGGAGTGCAGGAGGAGTAGGGCCTGGGTGTGTACTGGAACAAAGGTGGCAGGACAGGTGGAAAGGGCAATTAATAAAACCCACAGTTTTCTGGACTTTATTAGCAGAAATATACAGTCCAAGAGAAAGGAAGCAATGCTTAACTAATATAAGACACTTGTAATACCTAGATACTGTATATAACCAATTAACTAAAAAGCAAGTATATGATCTGACAAGCCAGATTTCCTTCTGGGATCTGATTTGTTCAGGAATGCCATTAGCTGGAGATCATATCACAGAATCACAGAAGTATAATGATGCAAGAAGAGGCCATTCAGCCCATTATGTCCGCACCAGCTTCCAAGTAAGCATCATGAATTAATGCCATACCCCTGCCTTTTACCTTTGCATATGATTTAATTTAAACAAGCATCCAATGTACTCTTGAATGCCTCAACTAGACCTGGATGCATCACACTTCCAGGCTGCACATTCCACACCCAAACCACTTGTTGTGTGGAAAAGCTTTTTTTTTCACAAAGAAGCAAATGTCATGTGAGAATCATTTCAAATCTGTGCCCTTTGGTTCTTGATCCTTTTACAAACAGGATCAATTTCTCACTATTTACTCTATCTAAACCCCTCTTCTTCTCTCAAGGAAAGCAGCCCCATTCTCATTCCTGGAGATATTCCTGTAAATCTCTTCTGCAATCTCTCCAACGTGTTCACAATCTTCCTATAGGCCTCCTTCCTAACTCGAAAAAGATCAATTTTCTTTACAACAAGAAAATAAAGTCAGATAGTTCATCCAGAATAATGACTATTTTATCTATTTGGCGTGTATTAAATTAGATCCTGGTCATTGCATGGGTTGTGTGGCATCACTATCTTTATTTTATACACATAAAGCTGCAAAAGCTAAACAGTAACTTGGCTTTTGTGAAAATAAATCTGTAACATTGCCAGTACAGACATGATGGGTCAAATGGCCTTCTGTACTGGTAAAATTCTATCAACTTAAATACATAATTCATCACAAAGTTACTACATTGAAACTGAAGCTAGATAAACATGTAACGAGAAAAGGAATAAAAGGAGATGCTGACCGCACTGAATATATAAGGGTATGAAGAGACTTGAGAGGAGTTGAATGTTGGTGTGGACTGTTTATATGCTATGTTTATCACACCATAGTTTCTTGTAAACAAGCTTTGCAGCAAAAGGTGACAGTAATGGCCTGGATTTTACAACTTCTGGTAGGTGAGGGAGGTGGAACAGGAAATGAGCAGCCTGTTTGCACTTGTACCCACCACCTCAACACAAGTCGAAGATCCAACGGCCAACTAGTGGGTGGAAAGGAGGCCAACCAGACCTGAGAAAGTAGGGGCTCTGCATCAAATCAGATGCTTATGTTTGGACATCTGGAATGAGAGGGTTAGGCTTTGAATCAGAATAACAATAATTTAAAGGCCTTCCTGCCCTCTCATTCTGTCTATTTTTGTTAAGGCAGCTTAAAAACAAAAATCTAACAGCACCCATAAGGTGCCAGCTTCACCAGTAGACTCCACTGCCTTGCGTAGCCACCGTCCCACTTTTTTATCTGCCTTTGTGCTGTCTCCTTGTACTGGTGCAGAGGTTTTCCTGTGTGCCTAACAAAAGAATGGAGTGAGCAACATTGGATTTTGATTAGACTTTTAACAAGGTTCAATTGTCTGTCATTTGCTTTTAAAAGAAAATTGAGGTTGGCTTCCAATTTCATCACCCGCTCGCTGACTGTAATGTTGGAAAAGATTTGATGTGATCACATTGGATTGCTGATTCATCATCACACTGAATATTACAGAAGTGCAGGGTGAGTTGATGGGGCACTGGGGCATGGAGTCAGGAGGGGCCCTGCCTGATTTGCAGCCAATAACATTCAGGTCCTTGTGTGACTCAAACAATGCATAATTTTTCTAGCTTTTTAAAGATAGTATTCCTCAAATCTCATCAAGGCACAATACTTAAACAAATTGATAACAAAAACATGTTTTAAATCTTTCAGAAACTTAGATCCTGTAAAGTAACTAGGTTTATTTTACCATGGCAATAGTCCTCATTTTCACTGGAGGCATTGCCAATGCCAGTATTATCAAGAACCGTTTCCAGGATTGCTTGTGATGAGAATGGGTCTTTTTCACTTGATTTAGCACAGGAGGATTTTTCACCTTGCACATCCTACAGAAAATAGTTTTCAAAAAAGTTATTATGAATTTAAAAATGAAAGGGAGAGGGTAACCATCTAGATGGGCTGTAAACACAAATTACACTAAATATTCACAGTCTTCTGTCTGGGTCATCATTCTTTTAGGCCTATCTTTTGAAAGGAATACACAGTTAATAAACTTCCATCTTTGAAATGGTTTATATTTCAAATGCAAAGTAGAAAGCTGTTGCCTATTGAAGTATATTCAAACAGTAATTGAGTGAAAGACTCAAAGACTTTTAATTCTTTGTTTCCATAATCTCAATCAAGATCATTCTTAATTTACCCACAAAGAAAATTCAGTGGAAGCCTATGGGAGTCTCAAGTGTTTCTCACACTCTGGAGGCTAAAACATTCCTATCTTCATTAACAAGTGGCTAGCAAGCCTCCTTTTCTGCATCATTTCCACAGTGGTTTCATCAGATATGAGTGACATGATGATGTGACTAAATCATAATCGGTGAACTTTGTCAAATGTTTTAAATAAATGTAGAAATGTTTGACAGACACATTTTAATGATGGAAGTACCCTTCTCTGTATGCATAATGGGGAAGTGACAGCCGAATGGTGTTATCACTGGACTGTTAAGCCAGAGACCCATGTAATGTTCTAGGATCCTGGTTTTGGGGACCTGGGTTTGAATCAGATTCTCAAATAAGATTGTCAAAATAAGAGTCCAGTGATGACCATGAAACCATTTCTATTTGTCAGCATCGCGTTCACTAATGTCCTTTAGGGTAGGAAACTGCCACCCTTACCTACATGTGACTCCAGATCCAATGTGGTTGACTCTTAACTGCTCTTTGAACAATTAGGCAATAAATGCTGGCCTAGTCAGTGATGCTCTCATCCCAAGAATGAGTAGAAAACAAACTCTTCCCATTATTAACAAGCTCCACTATAGATTTGTACAATACGTTCAGCTCTCTGTGTGACCCCTGTACATTAGATGTACCAACTGCTTAGGTGGTTGCTAAGGTGTGCCATCACAACAATGACTTTCATTTCTACAAATGCCTTTTCTTAAAAATCTCCATAGTCCCAGAGGACCATAGAACTGCTCTCTCACTACAGACAGATTACTGGTGGTTGTTTAATCTAAGCCTCATACTGCATCAGGTGAGGAGGGAAGTTGAGAATCGTCGACGTAACATCATAATGCATCTGTAAAGTAATCTTAGGGCATTTTATGGAAGAAACTATGGCACTAATCCTTGTATGGGCATATTAGGCCAGACAATAACATGTCTCATCAGAAAGGTAGGCTCTAAAGAGTGAACTATAGCTGGAAATTTATCCACACCCAATTTCTTGAGGTTAAGATCCCATGTGTGTATATACAGCCATGTTTGGGATAAGTTTTTATCTTTAGACAAATGGCGATGTTGTCTCACAGTCAAGGAAACATGCTCATGATATCATTGTATCATAACATATAACCTGAGGGTATAACAGTCTCTTGCTCCATCTAACCCCAGGATCACTTGAAGCATGACGCACTACTGAAAGCATGCTGCTCTGCTTTAACATAATTGCTTAATGTTAGTCCAGATATTTATGTGCTGTGAATGTAAAATTTGTGAATAATATTGAGCTGGAATAAATGTCATTTGGATCCTTCAATGCCGTGGTATCCATGCCAAGTTTCTTATGTTATGAGAGATAACAGAAGCATTGCCACATCAGGTAAAAACATCCTGTTGGAGGCAAAATCCCATCAATTCAGATCATCAAACACTGAAGAGATGGGTGATTGGACTGGGTGGGAATTAGGGCACAGGCCACAGAGTGTAGATTGACCTTTCATTTCCAGAAAATAGAACATAGGAAGCCAGAAATGCATTAGAATAAACACGTTTAGAATTAAAAAAAGGCACAGATGAGAGTTTAAGCAGCAAACAAGCTGAGATAATATCACTTTTGAACATAGAACATTAAGCGCAGTACAGGCCCTTCGGCCCTCAATGTTGCGCCGACCTGTGAAACCAATCTGAAGCCCATCAAACCTACACTATTCCATTATCATCCATGTGTTTATCCAACGACCGTTTAAATGCCCTTAAAGTTGGCGAGTCTACAACTGCTGCAGGCAGGACATTCCACGCCCTTACTACTCTCTGAGTAAAGAACCTACCTCTGACATCTGTCCTATATCTATCACCCCTCAATTTAAAGCTATGTCCCCTCGTGCTAGCCATCACCATCCGAGGAAAAAGGCTCTCACTGTCCACCCTATCTAATCCTCTGATCATCTTGTATGTCCCTATCAAGTCACCTCTTAACCTTCTTCTCTCTAACGAAAACAGCCTCAAGTCCCTCAGTCTTTCCTCATAAGACCTTCCCTCCATACCAGGCAACATCCTGGTAAATCTCCTCTGCACCCTTTCCAATGCTTCCACGTTGTGAGATATTAGAAAGGTTGAAATTCTTAGTGGTGATATGGACTTTTAGTTGGAAGCTCAATTCAGAGCTAATTCATGATTTGGAGATGTCAATGTTGCACTGGGGTGGACAAGATCAGAAGTCACAAAACACCAGGGTATAGTCCAACAGGTTTATTTGAAATCACAAGCTTTCAAAGCACTGCTCCTTTGTCAGGTGAAGTGAAGAGAGGTATGGAGGCACAGAATTTATAGGCAGGGAGATCAAAAGATCATACAAATGGTATGAGTGGAATGTCAACAGACTGAATAACAAGTCTCTGCAGGTGATCAAAAGTTCAGGTGGTGTGAGTAAAGTGTGAACAGCTGAATAGCAAGCAAAGCAATGACTATAATCTGATTAATTCAGGCAGAGAGATAATTACAAAAAATTAAAAATAAAATGGTGCTGGAGACAAATCAAATGACTTGAATAACGATAGGTACAAGAGTCGCATGCCGAGGGTCTGACCAAAGTAACAAGTAATCCAAAACTGGACAAACTAATTAAGGTAGAGAGATCATAGCAAGTTATCAAGGTGATGATGTCAAAACAGGATAGTAAGGAAGATTTTACAAACACCGCATAGTATGGTGGGGTTACATGTAGCATGACATGAACCCAAGTTCACAGTTGAGGCCTTCTTCGTGGGTACCGAAATTGGCTATCAGTTTTTGCTCAGCGACTCTGCGTTGTTGCATATCTCAAAGGCCGCCTTGGAGGACGCTTACCCGTAGATCGGAGGCTGAATGCTGATTTGACCGCTGACATGTTCCCCAACTGGGAAGGAACATCCCTGTCTGGTGATTGTTGCGCAGTGTCCATTCACCTGTTGTCATAGTATCTGCATGGTCTTGCTAATATATCATGCCTCAGGGCACCCTTGCCTGCAGCATATGAAGTAGACACCATTGGCCGAGTCACGTGAGTATCTGCCAGTATGTGGTGGGTGGTGTTCCCATGTCTGATGGTAGTGTCCATGTCAATGATCTGACGTGTCTTGCAGAGGTTGCCATGGCAGAGTTTTTTGGTGTTGGGGTCGATGTTGTCCTGAAGGCTGGGTAGTTTGCTGCGAACGATGGTCTGTTTAAGGTTTAGTGGTTGTTTGAAGGCGAGAAGTAGGGATGATCTTGGAGAGATGTTCGTTGTCATTGATGACATGTTGAAGGCTGTGAAGAACATGGCATAGTTTCTCTGCTCAGGGGAAGTACTGGATGATGAAGGGTACTCCATTGGTGGTGTCCTGTGTCTGTCTTTTCAGAAGGTCGGTGCGATTTTTTAATTTTTTTTTTTTTTTGTTTTGCTGTGGCAATTCAGATTGGCGATCAATGAGTTGTGCAACATATCCTGTTCTTATGAGGTCATCCTTCAGCATCTTTAGGTGTCCATCGCATTCCTCCTTGTCTGAGAGCTAATTCAACCCGACTACAAACAGCTTGATTTAGCCTCAGACACTCGCTAGGGAGAGCAATGGACGGGTGGCTAGAGAATGGAGTTTGTGATTGGAAAAGAAAGCAGACACGTTTTCTCCTAATATTTAATTGGAACATAATGTCAGAGTTGAATGTATCAAAGGGTGGAGGCAGATTGAGGAAGATGGGCTGTGATAGTTTATATTTGTCACAGAAAACCAGGAAATCAGTGGTAACCTTGGTAAGATCTGTTTTAGTATTTTAAAATGGGAGAGGAAACTTATTGGAAGAATTCAAACAAAGTGTGTGCAGACATGGGAGCTGATAACATATTCAAGGACTGGGACAGGGAAGGAGATAGGACCATAGTTTGCCAGAACAGAGCGGCCATGAGAGGGTTCTTTTGAGGAGAGGTGTGTTGATAGCAGATTTGAAGGAGGGTGGGAGAGTTTGGAGCCTTTCTTTTCTTCTGTTCATGGGATGTGGACATCACTAGCTGGGCCAACATTTATTGCCCATTCCTAATTGCCCTGGAGAAGGTTGAGATGAGCTGCTTCTTGAATGTCTACAGTCCATTTGGCATAGACACACCCACAATGCTGCTGGGAAGGGAGTTCCAGCATTTCTTATCCAGGTACACTGACGGAACGGTGACATATTTCCAAGTCAGGATGATGTGTGACCAGGCAGGGAACTTGCAGGTGATGGTGTTACCATGCACCTGCTGCCCTTGTCCTTTTAATTGATAGAGGTTGTGGGTTTGGAAACTCCTGTCCAAGAATTACTGCAGTGCATCTTGTGGCCTGTTCATACTTCTGCCACTGAGCAGCAATGGAGAGTGTGGACTGTCACTGTGGTGGAAAGGATGTCACTCATTTGAGCTGCTTTGTCCTGGATATCAGGTCTTGAGTATGCTAGAGATGCTCTCATCCAGGCAAGTGGGGAGTATTCCATCACACTCCTGACTTGTGCCTTGTAGATGGAGGAAAGGCTTAGGAGGTGAGTTACTAGCTACAGAATTTCTAGCCTCTGACCTACTCTTATAGCCACAACATTTATATGGCTAGCCCAGTTCTGTTTCTTGTCAACGATCACCACCTGGGATGTTGATAGCGGGGTATTAAGTAATGGCAATGCCACTTAAACTCATGGAGCAATGGTTAGATTGTCTTGTTGGAGCTGATCATTGCTTGGCACTTTGTGGCACAAATATTACTTGCCACTAAGCCTGGATGTTGTCAAGGTCTTGCTGGGTATGGGCACAAACTTCTTCAGTATCTGAGGAGTCCCTAATGGCGCTGAATCATCAGTGAACAGCCCCACCCTGACCTGATGATGGAGGTCGTTGATGAAGTAGTTGAAGATGGTTGGGCCTGGGACATTACTGTGAAGAACTTCAGATGTCCTGGAGCTGAGATGACTGACCTCCAACACCACAACCATCTTCTTTTTTACCGAGCATGACTCCAACCAGCAGAGGGACCCACCTGATTCCAATTTTGCTAGGGTTCCTTGATGCCGTACATAGCCTGCCTACAGGACAGGCTGGAGCAAAAGTCTTCAGTTCGATTGCCAGAATATTGTCAGGACCCATAGCCTTTTCAGTATTGAGTACCTTCAGCCATTTCTTGATATCACATGGAATGAATTGAATTGGCCAAGGATGGTGGAGACCTCTGGAGGAGACCAAGATGAATCATTCGCTAGGCACTTCTGGCTGTAGATAGATGTAGATTCTTCGGCCTTGGCTGTTGCAACAATGTGTTGAGCTTCACCTATCATTGAGATTTGGCGATATTTGTGGAGCCATCTCCTGTTTTTAACTGTTTGATTGTCCACCATCATCCATAACTGGATTTTGCAGAAGTAGAAATATTTGATGTGATCTGTTGGTGATGAGGTCACTCCACCTCACCTAATGCTAAAAGCTTATGATACTTGGCAAGCAAGCAGTCATGTGCTGAAGCTTCACCAGGTTGACCCCTCATTTTTAGGTAAGACTGATGCTGCTCCTGACTCGCCTTCCTGCAATCTGCATGGAACCAGTGTTGATCCTCTGGCTTGATGGCGGATATACCGGCCCATGAGTCACGCATTGTGGTTGAATACAATTCTGCTGCTGATGGCCTGCAGCACGTCATGGCTGCCCAGTTTTAAGATCTGTTCGGTGGTAGTGCCACACAACACAGTGGAAGGTATCATCAAATGTGAAAACAGGACTTTGCACAAGATTGCATCAATCGGAGTGACTACCGTACAATCATGGACTGATGCATCTGTGAAAGGTAAATTGATGAGGATGAGATCAAATAGATTTTGGATCTTGTGATGATACTATTTAATGAAGAGTGAGGAGTTCTTGTGGTGTTTAAGGCCAACATTCCTGTTGCAACAAAGGCTGTCAAAATAGATTTTTTAAATGGTATCTACCAGCAATGTGGAAAATTGCTCAAGCATATTCAGCCTATTAAAAACAGGACAGATCTAACCCAGCTAACTACCACTCCAATAGTTTACTCTTGATTATTAGAAAAGTGATGGAAAGTGTCATCCGCGTTGCGAGCAAGCAGCATCAATTCATGAGTAGCCTGCTCACCAATGCTCAGATTGGGTTCTGTCTGGGTCATTTGACTCCAGACTTCATCACAGAACTGGCAGAAATATGCACAAATGAGCTGAATTCCAGAAGTGAAGCAAGATTGACGGCCCATGGCATCAAGGCATCATTTGAGTGTGGCATCAAGATACCCAAACAGAACTGAAGTCAATGGGAATCACGGGTAAATCTCTCCACTAGGGGGAGTCATACCTGGCACAAGGTAAGATGAGCCTGTTTGTCACAGGCCAATCATCTCAGTCCACTTACATTGTTGCAGGAATTCCTCATAATGTCCTAGACCTAACCATATTCAGCTGCTTCAACGCTGTCCTTCCTTCCACCATAAGGTCAAGAGTGGGGATGTTGACTGATGATTGGACAGTTTTCAGTAACATTCACATCTCCTCAGATATTGTAGTAGTCTGTACCGACATACTGCAAGATCTAACTGGACAACGATCAATGACATCAATCTGAAACAAAAGCAGAAATTGCTGAAGCTTCAAGAAGGATAACTGGACTTCAAAAGTTAACTGTTTTCTCACCACAGATGCTGCCAAACCAGCTGAGTTTTTCCAGCCTTTTCTGTTGCTGTTTTATTCAGTACAGTTCTATGTTGTCAGTATTTTATGTGAGACCATTATTACCTTCAGTCAATATGACAGTGGGTGGGAATCAAACTGTTCCTCTAGACACCTTATCCAGAATTTGAAAATAACAGAGAAAGTTGAAAGAGATGTTTGGTTCTCCAGAAGCATCAGTCTGTCACTCACCTTGTTTTCCTCTTTGTGTCGTTCATTTAATTCATTTACTTCCACAGCACTTTCGGGACTTCCAAGGAACTCATAGGTCACAAAGTAACTGTTCTTAACAACTGGAAATTCTGGTGGCTGATCCAGAGGGTCGATGGGGTTGGGAATACCCGTAACTTTTTCTATTTCTATTGTTACATTGGTTTCAGGAGCAATAAAATCTGGAGCAAGACAATGCAACAGTTGGAAGAAAAAAACGAAATAAAATGCATTTTCCCAGTTTAAAGACTGAATTCACTATGCAAATAAAAACCAAAAGAACTACGGATGCTGTATATCAGGAACTAAAACAGAAGTTGCTGGAAAAGAGATAACAAGGTGTGGAGCTGGATGAACACAGCAGGCCAAGCAACATCATAGGAGCAGGAAAGCTTGACGTTTCGGGCCTAGACCCTTCATCAGAAATGGGGGGGGGGAAGAGGGTTCTGAAATAAATAGGGAGAGAGGGGGAGGCGGATAGAGGATGGATAGAGCAGAGGATAGGTGGAGAGGAGACAGACAAGTCAAAGAAGCGGGGATGGAGCCAGTAAAGGTGAGTGTAGGTGGGGAGGTAGGGAGGAGATAGATCAGTCCAGGGAGGACGGACAGGTCAAGGGGGTGGGATGAGGTTAGTAGATAGGAGATGGGGGTGGGGCTTGAGGTGGGAGGAGGGGATAGGTGAGAGGAAGAACAGGTTAGGGAGGCGGGTCGAGCTGGGCTGGTTTTGAGATGCGGTTGGGGGAGAGGAGATTTTGAAGCTTGTGAAATCCCTCTTCCGTACCTACACTGGCCCTAAACCCCACCTCTTCCTCTGTTACATTGATGACTGTATCGGCGCTGCCTCGTGCTCCCACAAGGAGCTCGAACAGTTCATCCACTTCACCAACACCTTCCACCCCAACCTGAAGTTCACCTGGACCATCTCTAACACCTCTCTCTCCTTCCTGGACCTCTCTGTCTCCATCTCGGGTAACGACCTAGAAACCGATATCCATTTCAAGCCCACCGACTCCCACAGCTACCTAGAATACACCTCCTCCCACCCACCTTCCTGCAAAAATGCCATCCCCTATTCCCAATTCCTTCGCCTCCACCGCATCTGCTCCCAGGATGAGGCATTCCACTCCCGTACATCTCAGATGTCCTCATTCCTCAAGGACCGCAACCCCCCCCCCCGCAAGTGGTTGAGAACGCCCTCGACCGTGTCTCCTGCATTTCCCGCAACTCATCCCTCACACCCCGTCCCTGCAATAACAACCAAAAAAGAATCCCCCTCGTCCTCAGGTACCACCCCACCAACCTCCGGATCCAACGCATCATCCTCCGACACTTCTGCCATCTGCAATCCGACCCCACCACCAAAGACATTTTTCCCTCCCCACCCTTGTCTGCTTTCCGGAGGGACCACTCTCTCCATGACTCCCTTGTCCGCTCCACACTCCCCTCTAGCCCCACCACACCTGGAACTTTTCCCTGCAACCGCAGGAAGTGCTACACCTGTCCCCACGCTTTCTCCCTCACCCCAATCCCAGGCCCCAAGAAGACTTTCCACATCAGATGTTCACCTGCACATCTGCCAATGTGGTATACTGCATCCGCTGTACCTGTTGTGGCCTCCTCTACATCGGGGAAACCAAGCGGAGGCTTGGGGACCGCTTTGGGGACCGCTTTGCAGAACACCTGTGCTCAGTTCGCAACAAACAATTGCACCTCCCAATTGTGAACCATTTCAACTCCCCCTCCCACTCCTCAGACGACATGTCCATCCTGGGCCTCCTGCAATGCTACAATGATGCCACCCGAAGGCTGCAGGAACAATCATATTCAGCCTGGGAACCCTGCTGCCCAATGGTATCAATGTGGATTTCACAAGCTTCAAAATCTCCCCTCCCCCAACCGCATCCCAAAACCAGCCCAGCTCATCCCTGAAGGGTCTAGGCCCGAAATGTCAAGTTTTTCTGCTCCTATGATGCTGCTTGACCTGTTGTGTTCATCCAGCTCCACACCTTGTTATGTCGGTTTCTCCAGCATCTGCAGTACCTATTATCTCTGTTGCTGGAAAAGGTCAGCAGGTCTGGCAGCGTCAGTGAAGAGAAATCAGAGTTAACGTTTCGGGTCCGGTGACCCTTCCTCAGAACGATGGTAGCTAGGAAATTGTCAGTTTATATACAGAAGATAGAGAGGGGAAAGGAGTACGGAGTAAACAATAGATGGGGATAGAGCCCAAAGAGAGAGAAGAGTAGTTGGATAAACAAAGGAGTTGATAACGATCAGGCCGGGAGGGTGAATAGTTGTTAATAGGGACTTTTAGTGACTAACAACAGGTACAGTGTAATGGCAGGCTATGCGATAACAAGGCCGGGTGTGTGGGGTAGGGGGCTAGAATACGGGAAAGTTTAGGCCCTAAAATTATTGAACTCGATATTGAATCCGGAGGGCTGCAGGATCTCCAAGCGGACAATGAGGTGTTGTTCTTCCAGCTTGCACTGAGCTTCCCTGGAACACTGCAGCAAGCCAGAGACGGAGATGTTGGCCAGGGAGCAGGGTGGTGCGTTAAAGTGGCAGGCAACAGGCAGTTCAGGGTCTTTTTTGCGAACAGAAAGAAGATGTTCTGCAAAGTGGTCAGCCTGTCAATGCCTCATTTCCCCAAGTAGAGGAGACCGCATTGTGAGCAGCGAATGTAGTAGACCAGATTATAGGAAGTGCAGGTGAAGTGCTGTTTCACCTGGAAGGTATGTTTGGGCCCTTGGATACTGGGGAGGGAGGAGGTAAATGGGCAGGTGTTACACGTTTGGCAATTGCAGGGGAAGATGGCAGTGGGGAGGGCTGTGGGAGAATGTTGGGAGTGAAGGAAGAGTGATCCAGGGTCTCCCAGAGGGATTGGTCCCTGCAGAAGGCAGACTAGGGAGGGGAGTGGAGGGGAACATGTTTCTGGTGGTGGGCATCTCACTGGAGGTGGCAGAAGTGGCATCTGATGGCCTTCTGGATGTGGATGCTGGTGGGATGGTAGATGGTGGGTAAGGACAAGGGGAGCCCTATTGCTGTTGTGGGAGGGAAGGGAAGGGGTGAGGGCAGAAGTGCAGGACATGGGTTGGACCCGTTTGAGGGCCTGTTGACAACGGTGCTGGGGAAACCTCAGTTGAGGAAGAAAGTGAGCATTTCAGAGGCTCCTTTGTTGAAGTTGGCCTCATCTGAACATCCTTGCTCCCCGCTTCCTGCAAAGACTCCATTCCATTCTCTCAGTTCCTCTGACCCTGAGCTTCCAGTTGCCTCCATTGCATATGTTCAGATTGTTAGATTAGTTAGTTACCTATTGTTAGTCACTAACACTCCTCATTAACTGCTATTCATCCTCCTAGCCAGATATTATCAACTCCTTTGTCTGTCCAGCTGTTCTCTCTCTTTGAGCTCTATCCCCACCTACCATTTACTCCTTACCCCCGTCTCTCTCCCTATCTTCTGCATAAAAACTGACAATTTCCTATCTACCATCGGTTCTGAGAAAGAGTCACTGGACCTGAAACGTTAGGAGTCCAGTGCATTCACCCTATCCATGCCTCATGACCTTGTACACTTCTATAAGATCCTCCCCCAGTCTCCTACACTCTAAAGACAAAAGTCCTATCTGTCCAATCTCTCCCTATAACTCAGACCCTTGAGTCCTGGCAACATTCTTGTAAATTTCTTCTGCACTCTTTCCAGCTTAATAACTTCCTTCCTATAGCAAGGTGACCAAAACTGAACACAAACTCCAACTGCGGCCTCACCAACGTCATGTACCACTGCATGGTAACTTCCCAACTTCTGTACTCAATACCCTGACTGATGAAGGCCAGTGTGCCAAAAGCCTTCTTCACTGCCCTGTCTACCCGTGACTCCACTTTCAGAGAACCGTGCACCTGAACTCTGTTCCACTACACTCCTTAAGGCCCTTCCATTCAACATGAAACTCCTACCTTGATTTGACTTTCCAAAATGCAACACTTCATACTTTTCTATATTAAACTCCATTTGCCATTTCTCGGCCCACTTCCCCAGCTGATCAAGATCTTGCTGCAATTTCTGATAACCTTCCTCAGTGTCCACAATACCATTTATTTTAGTGTCATCCGCAAACTTTCTAATCATGCCTTATTGATATAGATAACTAGGAGCAATGGGCCCAGCACCGACCCCTGAAGCACACCACTAGTCACAGGCCTCCAGTCAGACGGGTATCCTTCCAGTATTACCCTCTGCTTCCTACCATCAAGCTAATTGTGTATCCAAATTGCCAGCTCTCATTGGAGCCCATGTGATCTAACCTTCCAGCACAGCCTACCATGTAGAACCTTATCAAAGACCTTACTGAAATCCATACAGACTATATCTACTGCCCTACCCTCACCAAACTTCCTCGTCACTTCATCAAAGAACTCTAACAAATTTGTGAGGCATGATCTCCCACGCACAAAGCCGTGCTGACTACTCCTAATCAAACCCTGTCTTTCCAAATGCATGTATAACTTACCCTCAGTATCTTCTCAAGTAACTTACCTACCACAGATGTTAGGCTTACTGGTCTATAATTCCCAGGTTTTTCTTTGCAGCCCTTCTTGAATAAGGACACAACCTTCACCTGTGGCTAACAATGATGCAAATATATCAGCCAGGGCCCCCGCAATTTCCTTTCTAGCTTTGTGCAGAGTTCTTGGATATATCTGGTCAGGACCAGGAGATTTATCCACCTTCATACATTCTAATACTTCCTACACCTCCTGTACTGTGATATGGACTGTTCTCAAGATATCACTACTAACGTCCCAAAACTCCCAAGTCTTCATGTCTTCCTCCACGGTAAGCGCAGAAGTGAAGTATTCATTGAGGACCATGCCCATCCCTTGTGGTTCCACACATACATGTCCAATTTGGTCCTTGAGGGGTCCTATTCTCTCTCTAGTTATTCTTTTTCCTTTAACATTCTTAAAGAATCTCTTTGGATCCACCCTAATCTCTGAGCCAAAGCTATCTCATGCCCCCTTTTCACCCTCCTAATTTTCTTCTGCATTAAACTCCTGTATTCACTATATACCTCCAGGGATTCCCTTGATTGCAGCTGTCTGCTCTTGAGCCATACCTCCTTGTCTTTTCTGGTCAAAGCTTCAGTATCTATTGTCATCCAGGGTTCCCTACTCCTGCCAACCTTACCCTTCACCCTCACAGGATTAGCTCTGATTTCTCTTCACAGATGCTGCCAGATCTGCTGAGCTTTTCCAGCAACTTCTGCTTTTGTTCTGAATTCACTATGCCTTGGATTATTACATAAGCAACAAATTAAACCAAATTGTTGAATGAATTAGAGAACTAAAACTGAATAATTTAACTAAAATTGAAAGAATAGTGTGCAAGATTCTAGCACGTGAAGAAATAAGAGTAGATTGGAGATAACAAGCATGGGGCTGGATGAACACAGCAGGTCAAGCAGCATCATAGGAGCAGGAAAACTTGACGTTTCGGGCCTAAACCCTTCATCAGAAATGGGGGAGGGGAAGAGGGTTCTGAAATAACTAGGGAGACAGGGGAGGCGGATAGAGGATGGATAGAGGAGAGGATAGGTGGAGAGGAGGCAGACAAGTCGAAGAGGTGGGGATGGAGCCGGTAAAGGTGAGTGTAGGTAGCGGGGTAGGGAGGAGATAGGTCAGTCCAGGGAGGACGGACAGGTCAAGGGGGCGGGATGATGTTAGTAGATAGGAGATGGGGGTGTGGCTTGAGGTGAGAGGAAAAACAGGTTAGGGAGGTGGAGATGAGCTGGGCTGGTTTTGGGATGTGGTTGGGGGAGGGGAGATTTTGAAGCTTGTGAAATCCACATTGATACAATTGGGCGGCAGGGTTCCCAGGCTGAATATGATTTGCTGTTCCTGCAGCCTTCGGGTGGCATCACTGTGGCATTGCAGGAGGCCCAGGATGGACGTGTCGTCTGAGGAATGGGAGGGGGAGTTGAAATGGTTCGCGACTGGGAGGTGCAGTTGTTTGTTGCGAACAGAGTAGATTGGGTTTTTTTTGAATGCAACTGCACTTGAATTTGATCCAAATGTTATACCGAAAATATCAGGAACTAAAACAGGAACAAAAAGTTGCTGGAAAAGCTCAGCCGGTCTGGCAGCATCTGTGAAGGAGAAAACAGAGTAAATGTTTCAGGTCCGGTGACCCTTCCTCAGAACAGGACCCGAAACGTTAACTCTGTTTTTTGTTCACAGATGCTGCAAGACCTGCTGAGCTTTTCCAGCAACTTTGTTTTTGTTCCTGGTTTACAACATTCGCAGTTCTTTTGGTTTTTATTTCCGAAAATATCAGTTTGATAATTTTCTTCAGATTGAACTGTTGAGCATTTCGAATACTTGTATCTATGTTTAGTAGCAGCATTAAAGTAATTAATGTCTCAGGACGTTTTCTGGCAGTTTCTGTCTCTCTTTTAGCCTTGAGGTTTATTTAATCTGTGATAGTTCATGTAACTAATCTTGTAATGAATACATGCACTGATACTGATTTATCATGTTTGTTACGTACAGTAAATGAGTTTCTCCTTTCTCTCCCCATGGAAAATTGCTGAATAGGCCTTTTCGGCCTCATTGTGATACCCTTCCTCATCTGTGCACATCCTTGGGTAGAATTTTCTCGAATTACTTCCTGTTGGAATGGCTTTATTGAGCCATGGCACTAGCATCCATCTCCCAGCTACCACAAACAATCAGGGAAGGGTCCATTTAAAGGAACTCTGACAGGTATCTGAATGGCTGCCGGAAATCTTGCTGTGGCGACTTGCAAACATCCAGGCAATAGAAGCTTCCCCTCCCACCCTTCTCCACATCAGGTTCTTGGTCTTGACCCTGAACGTTGCTGGCTTCACAAATCAGACTTGACTGAAATGATCATGGGCTTTGAGCAGCAGCAGTGTGGTCGCCAGGATTTAACGCAATGACCATAAATGATCTATGACCTCATTGTGTCTGGCAAGGTGAATGGTCTCCTCATCTATCCTGCTTGTTTCTTTCTCTCGAGCCTCCTTCTCAAATCTAATCCCGTAATTTAGTGCTCACACTCAACCACAATCTATTGCTGCGTTGTACCCATTCCTCATGGTTATCCTTCTCAATGCTTCCCATCTATCCTCTGTGCTCATTTCATCTCTCTTGCACGCGACTCTCTGCCTTTCACCCTGAAGGTGAAGATAACCAACAACTCCAGGGAGAGGCAGATAAACAGAGTTAGAACTGCAGCCATTGTCAGCCTGACTCATTAGACCACACGACCATAAGAAATAGGAACAGGAGTGGGCCATTCAGCTCCTTGAGCCTGCTCCAACATTCAATAGGATCATTCCTCATGCTCACTTTCCTGCCCTTTCCCCATAACCCTTGATTCCTGCCTGATCAACAATCTATCTATCTCAGTCTTAAATGCACACAAAGAGTCTGCACTCACAGCTCTCTGTGGCAAGGAGTTCCAAAGACTCAGAACCCTCTGAGAGAATAAATTCCTCCTCATCTCAGTCTTAAATTGGCATTCCTTTTTCTGAGATGATGCCCTCCGCTTTAAACTCTCCCATGAGGGGAGCATCCTCTCAGCATTTACCCCTTAAAAATCCTCTATGTTTCGATGAGATCACCTCTCGTTCTTCTAATCTCCAGTGAGTAGAGTCCCAACGTGTTTAGCCTTTGCTCATAATAAAATGCCTCCATACCAAGGATCATCCTAGTGTACGTTGTCTGAACTGCCTCCATAGAAATGATAACTTTCCTTAGATAAGGAGATCAAAACAGCTCACAGTACTCCAGATGTGGTCTCACTACTGCATTGTACAGTTGCAGTAAGACTTCCCAATTCCGTACTCCAATACCGTAAACAAAGGTTCCGTTAGCTTTCCTGCTCACCTGCTGCGCTGTGCTACCTTTCTGTGTTTCATGCACAAGTACCCGATGCTTCTTTGTGTTTTGTATTTCTGCAGTTTTCCTCCATTTAAATAATATTACATTTGGCTATTCTCCCTTCTAAATGAACAGCTTCACATTTTCTCGCTTGATACTCTATTTGCCAACTTTTTGCACACCTATTTGTATCGCTCTCGCAACCTGCCTTCTCATCTATTTTTGTGTTTGGCTACAGCACATTCACTTCCTTCCTCCAAGTCATTAACATATTGTAAACAGTTATGGTCTCAACAGTGATCCCTGTGAAAACCCATTGGTCATGGGTCATCAACCTGAAAAAAACCTCTTATCCCCGCTCACTGTTTCCTACCACTTAGCCAATTCCCTATTCATGTCAGTATAATAGCTCCAATATCGTGTGTTCTTATCTTTTGATTTAACCTTTTGACAGGTACCTTGTCGGATGCTTTCTGGAAGTCTCAATACAACACATCTGGTTCCCCTCAATCCACTTTGGTTGAGAATTCTTTGAAAGCCTCTCATAAATCAGTCAGACATGATTTCCCTTTAACAAAGCCATGCTGACTCTGCTTGATTAAATTATATTTTCACAAATGTGCTGCTATTGCTACCTTAATAATTGATTCCAATACTATTCCAACAATAGATATTAGGCTAATTGGCCTACAGTTACCCACTTTTTGCCTCTTTCCCTTTTGAATAGGGGTGTCACACTAGCAGTTTTCCAATCCTCTGATACTTCCCCGAATCAAACAATTTTTGGAAAATTACAGTCAAGATTTCATTTACTTAAAATGCTTACCTTGCCGTAAAGCGATGCCCTTAAAATGATGTCTTTCATCAGGGGATATCAAGACATCATCCAGAGAAATAAGATTCTGCAGAATGTCTATTGTAAAACCCCGATAATACGGATAAAGAGCCAATGGATTGCCACGGAAAATAAAGTTCTTCAGGTTTGGTAGGAAAGAAAGAGAAGTTACAATGTCCCGCAGGTTGACAAAGTCATTGAAACTCAAATCAAGGGATATTAAGTTGGGCCTATTTTACAAAAAGATAAACAAGATCAAGACAGTATTAGTATTGAAACAATCATCCAAATCTTCTTAACAAACTTGAAAAGACATGAATACCAAGATACACACTGAAATAAGTCCACAGAGGTCAGTATCATGTCACTCCTCTTTGACATGTGGAGAGTCCTTGACACTGATCCAGCTCCCTCATAGCCAGCTCTCAGATCGAGGCAATGCCTGACACTCTGTTTATATCAGCCAGGGCTCCCTAATTGGACCAGATTAACATCCCCAATCAAGGAACTCATATTCTATGAGGTCCACCTGGTTGACCTCATTACAATTACTACACACACAAAATAATCCGAACACAAAATCTTACAGACAAAAGCTAAAACTTTTTTACTGGTGAGTTTTTATTTATCTTCTGTAGTTTCTTTTTCTATTCATTTTGTGGGATGTGGGCATCACTGGCTGGCCAGCATTTCTTGCCCATCCCTTGTTGCCCTTGAAAAGGTGGTGGTGAGCTGCCTTCTTGAACTGCTGCAGTCCACCTGCTGTGGGTTGACCCACAATGCCATTAGGGAAAGAATTCCAGGATTTTGACCCAGCGACAGTGAAGGAAATGTGATATATTTCCAAGTCAGGATGGTGAGTGATTTGGAGGGCAACTTGGAGGTGGTGGTGTTCCCATATGTCTGCTGCCCTTGTTTGGTCATGGGTTTGAAAGATGCTGTCTGAGGATCTTTGGTGAATTTCTGCAGTGCATCTTGTAGATAGTACACACTACTGCTACTGAGCGTTGGTGGTGGAGGGAGTGGTTATTTGTGGATGTAGTGCCAATCAAGCAGGCTGCTTTGTCCTGGATGGTGTCAAGCTTCTTGAGTGTTGTCAGGGCTGCACTCATCCAGGCAAGTGGGGAGTATTCCATCACACTCCTGACTTGTGCCTTGTAGATGGTGGACAGGCTTTGGGGAGTCAGGTGGTGAGTTACTCGCTGCAGTATTCCTAGCTTCTGACCCACTCTTATAGCCACTGTGTTTATGTGGTGAGTCCAGTTGAGTTTCTGGACAATGATAACCCCCAGGATGTTGATAGTGGGGTATTCAGTGATGGTAACACTGTTGAATGAAGGGACGGTCGTTAGATTGTTTCTTATTGGTGATGGTCATAGCCTGGCATTTGTGTGGCATGAATGTCGCTTGCCCAAGCCTGGATATTATCCAGATCTTGTTGCATTTGAACATGGACCGCTTTGGTATCTGAGGAGTCATGAATAGTGCTGAACGTTGTGTAATCATCAGCAAACATCCCCACTTCTGATCTTATGATGGAAGGAAAGTCATTGATGAAGCAGCTGAAGATGGTTGGGTTGAGTATACTACCCTGCAGAATTCCTGCAGAGATGTCCTGGAGTTGAGATGATTGATCTCCCACAACCACGACCATCTTTCTGTGTGTCAGGTATGACTCCAACCACTGGAGAGTTTGCCCCCTGATACCCATTGATTCTAGTTTTGCTAGGGTTCCTTGATGCCACACTCGGTCGAATGCAGCCTTGACATCAAGGGCTGTCACTCTCACCCCACCTCTAGAATTCAGCTCTTTTGTTGATGTTTGAACCAAGGGTGTAATGAGGTCAGGAGCTGAGTGGCCCTGGTGGAACTAAACTGGGCGTCACTGAGCAGGTTATTGCTGAGTAGGTGCTGCTTGATAGCACTGTTGATGACACCTTCCATCACTTTACTGATTATTGAGAGTAGACTGATTGGGTGGCAATTGGCTGGGTTGGATTTGTCTTGCTTTTTCTGTACAGGACATACTTAGGCAATTTTCCACATTGCCAGGTAGATACCTGTGTCATAACTGCACTGGAACAGCTTGGCTAGGGGAGCTGCAAGTTCAGGAGCACAAGTCTTCAGTCCAATTGCCAGAATGTTGTCAGGGACCATAGCCTTTGCAGTATCCAGTGTCTCCAATGGTTTCTTGATATCACATGGAGCAAATCAAATTGGCTGAAAGCTGTTAACTGTGATGCTGGGGGCCACTGTAGGAGGCCAAGATGGATCATCCACTCGGCATTTCTGGCTGAAGATTGCTGCAAATGCTTCAGCCTAATCTTTTGCACTGATGTGCTGGGCTTTTCCACCATTGAGGACTCCTCCTCCAGTGAGTCGTTTAACTGTCCACCACCATTCATGACGGGATGTGGCAGGACTGCAGAGCTTAGATCTGATCCGTTGGTTGTGGGAGCACTTATCTCTGTCTATCACTTGCTGCTTTTGATGTTTGGCATGCAAGTAGTCCTGTTTGGTGGCTTCACCAGATTGATACCTCATCTTCAAGTATGCTGTACTGCTCCTGACATGCCCTACTGCACTCTTCATTGAACCATCTTGATCCCCTGACTTGCTGGTAATGGTTGAGTGGGGGATATGCTGAACCATGAGGTTACAGATTGTGCTGGAGTATAATTCTGCTGCTATTGATGGCCAACAATGCCTCATGGATGCCCAGTCTGGAGTTGCTAGATCTGTGCAAAATATGTCCCATTTAGCATGGTGATAGTGCTGTATAACACAATGGAGGTTATTTTCAATGTGAAGGCGGGATTTCATCTCCACAAGGACAGTGTGATGGTCCCTCTTACCAATACTGTCATGGACAGATGTAGCTGCAGCTGGCAGATTGGTAAGGGTGAGGTCAAGTATGTTGTTCCCTCTTGTTGATTCCTTCATCACCTACTGCAGACCCAGTCTAGCTGCTATGTCCTGCAGGACCCAACCAGCTCAATCAGTAGTCCTGCTGCCAAGCCATTCTTGGTGAAGGACATTGCAATCCCCCACCCAGAGTATATTTTGTCCCCTTGCCATCCTCAGTGCTTCCTCTTAGTGTTGTTCAACATGGAGGAGGACTGATTCATCAGCTGAGGGAGGACGGTACATGATAATCTGCAAGAGTTTTCCTTGTCCATGTTTAACTTGAAGCCATGAGACTTCATTGGGTCTGATGTCAATGTTGAGGACTCCCAGAGATACTCCTTCCCAATTGTGTACCACTGTGCCACCACCTCTGCTGGGTCTGTCCTCTCAGTGGGACAGGACGTAACCAGAGATGGTGATAGCGTTGTCTGGGATGCTGTCTTTAAGGCATGTTTCTGTGAGTATGACTACGTCAGGCTGTTGTTTAACTGGTCTGTGAGACAGCTCTCCCAATTTTGGTACTAGCCCCCAGATGTTAGTGAGGAGGACTTTGCAGGATCAACAGGGCTGTTTCTGCCATTGTCTTTTCTGGTGCCTAGGTCGATGCTAGGTGATCTGTCTGGTTAGATTCAAACAGATCATTCTGACCCCTTTTCCCTCACTGCCGTCATGTTCTAGTGCTTCCTCTTGTTTCCCAGATGCTGTATTTGCACTGCTGTCCCACCAGTATTCTCCCTCACACGCCAGCTCCTGATTCACCAATGCATCTCTTCAACCACTCACCATATCCAACTGGAAAGTGAACTTGGAGGTGGTCTGTTAACTGGATGATTCCTGTAAAAATGTGCTGGGTGGGGGACACGCTGCTAATGCGAGGGGGCTGGAAATGGTCCTGACCTGTTAAAATGTTTACACATGGAAAAATTTGGCCCATGTCACCAACTAACAGAGTCTCAGACCATTAAATGCTTCACACCAGCTGCCCACAAAGATCTGTTGTGTATGACCCCTGATCTCTCCACATGGCACTTCAGGAGGTCATTGAATGGATAGTAACCCAATATAAGCTGCTCCTGTCATATGTAGAGAGTAGTATATCCAATCTCTTTATATTACAAATCAAGCAGAACCAGACTTAGTATATTTACCAGAATATGTCTGAGAGATATCTGTGGTCAGACGACAGCGAAAGCTTGTTGTATGACAGCCCAAGGTATTGCAACGTAGGTGGTGGATTGGAGCTCAGTTGTTGCAAACAGGAAATCTCATTGGAGCACAGCTCAAGAATCTTAAAAAGAGCAAAAGAACAAAGACAGTATTCCAAATGTGGCTCACGCCACATTTAAACATCATTTTCCACAGATAAAGCAACATAAATGTTCATAAAACTGTTGCTTGCAAAGAGTGAAAGCAGCACTCACACAAAGTTAGCATTATCACAGAGATTGTGAATGTTCCCACTCTTCACTCTTACCTTAAGCTTTCTGGGAAGATTTGCTGAGTTTAATGAGGTGATTTTATTGACACTTAATATAAGTTCTTCCAGATTCTGAAATTTTAACATTTGCTTGTCAACCTCGCAGATCTACAGAAGAAAAATAGAAACAGCCTTTAATTGCCTTGGTGCCACATTAGCTTCACGTCCTTGTGAAGTCTCTTGGGCATTTTGCTGTTTAAAGTGCAGGTAAATAAAAGATGTTGAGGGTATATGTACACACATCTGGCAGGACAGTTTGGGAATATGTTCAAAAAGATACATTTGATTCTAGATTTTATAAATAGTGGCACACAAAACAAGAAAGTTCTGATGAATCTTTATGAAGCATTGGGTTGACCTTAGCTGGAGTATTGTGTCCAGTTCTGGGTTCTGAGCATTAGGAAGGATGTGAACACTTTATAGTGCAGAAAATATTAATAAAAATGGTTTTGGGATTGAGATTGATTCAGTTATGTTGGTAGAGTGGACAAAATGGGAATATTCTCCTTGGAGAAAGGTGAAAGGAAATTTGATTGAGGAATTTAGTACCATAATGGTTCTGGACAAAGTAGATAGAACGAAGCTGTTGGATTGATGAAAAGATTGATGACTGAAGGTGTTTGGAAAATGGATCACCAACGACATGAGAAACAAGATTTCAATACAGAAACTATTTACAAGGATATTGCAAGGTCTGTCGGGTTTGAGCTTTAAGGAGGGGCTGTATAGGCCAGGGCTGTTTTCCCTGGGGCATTGGAGGCTCAGGGGTGACCGTATAGAGGTTTATAAAATCATGAGGGGAAAAATGGGGTGAATATCCAAAGTCTTTTTCCCAGGGCAGGAGAGTCCACAACTAGAGGGCATAGGTTTAATGTGAGAAGGGAAAGATATAAAAGAGACCTAAGAGGCAACTTTCTCACACAGAGTGTGGTGGGTGTATGGAATGAGCTGCTAGATGAGGTGTTGGAGGCTGATACAATAACAACAATTAAAAGGTATCAGGATGTGTATATGAATAGGAAGAATTTAGAGGGATATCGGCCAAATGCTGGCAAATGGAATTAGATTAATTTAAGATATCTGGTCGGCATGGATGAGTTGGACCAACGGGTCTATTTCCATGCTATACATCTCTATGACGCTATAATGTACAATAGAATGTTGATTCATTATAATTAGTGGTGAATTGGGGAGGCTGCATTATGTTTGATAATTGTTTGCGTTCTTAAAGTTAGAAGTTTGTCAACTTCTGTATTTGCAACCAAGCTCGCTATTAACCACTCAAATAAAAGAAAATTACTGTGGATGCTGGAGATCTGAAATAAAAACAGAAAGTGCAGGAGAAACTCAGCAGATCTGCCAGCATCAGTGCAGTTGCTCTGGAGCTGTGACGACAATGGAAGATTAGTTAGTTCCATCTTCAGCTATTCATTAAAGTAAAATAAGCAAATACTTGAGGTTGGTTGGCTCGCCGAACTGGTTTGTTGTTCTGCAGACGTTTCGTTACCGTGCTTGGTAACATCCTCAGTGCGGCCTCTGATGAAGCGTTGGTGTGTTTTCCTGCCTGGTTTTTAAACTCTGGGGTCCGTTGCGATGGATTGCCTCACTTCTAGGTTTCCTCCGTAGTGGAATGTATATGGGGTCGAGTTCAATGTGTTTATTAATAGCTTGCTTTGTGGAGTGCCATGCTTCCAGGAATTCCTGTGCTTGTCTCTGCCTAGCCTGTCCCAGGATCTTGGTGTTGTCCCAGTCGAAGTCGTGGTTCTCGTTGTCCATGTGGATTGAGATGAGTGAGTATTGGTCGTGTCTTTTTGTAGCCAGTTGGTGTTCATGTACTCTGGTTGTTAGTTTCCTTCCTGTTTGTCTGATGTAGTGTTTCTCGCAACCTCTGCAGGGGATCTTGTAGATGACATTGGTCCTGTCCATGGCGGCTCCAAGACCCACTCCACGCCATGGGCAGGACCAATGTCATCTACAAGATCCCCTGCAGAGACTGCGAGGAACACTACATCGGACAAACAGGAAAGAAACTAACAACCAGAGTACATGAACACCAACTGGCTACAAAAATACACGACCAATACTCACTCATCTCAATCCACATGGACAAGGAGAACCACGACTTCGACTGGGACAACACCAAGATCCTGGGACTGGCAAGGCAGAGACAAGTACGAGAATTCCTGCAAACATGGCACTCCACAAAGCAAGCTATTAATAAACACATTGAACTCAACCCCATATACATTCCACTACGGAGGAAACCTAGAAGTGAGGCAATCCTTCGCAACGGACCCCAGAGTTTAAAAACCAGGCAGGAAAACACACCAACGCTTCATCAGAGGCCGCACTGAGGATGTTACCAAGCACGGTAACGAAACGTCTGCAGAACAACAAACCAGCTGAGTGAGCCAACCAACCTCAACACCCATAACCTGAGCTACCTATTTACGCCAAAACCTTAAGCAAATACTCCCAGTGCCCACATAAACAGAATAAAATAACTTGCTCACCTTCTTATTAACAAGTCTTAAGGATCTTAAATAGGAGCAAAGGAAGTGTTCATTTATGAGAGAAGGTGAAGTGATTGCCAGTTCCTTTAGATGCTGGGACTCTGCGGTCACATTTTCTGTTTTCCACGGTGATTGCTCACACGTCAGGTATTCTTTCAAGGCCTGAGGCTCTTCCTCATTTACATTTTTGCCATTTATCTTTTCCTTCTCGCCATGATCCTTCAGTAATTTGAAACTTCTGGTCTTCTTTGTTGAATGCCTTGAACTGTTCTATAAATGAAGTCCAGTAAAGATTTGTAACATAGTGTTCCCTATGTTGACATTGTTACATTAAGTATTTAGGATGTTACATGTGTGTAAGGGCTTGGAGCTGACTTTGCACATGTATTAAAAATCTGATTGAATTTTTGGAGAATTAATGAATAAATATAATCTTGGTCAGCAGTATGATTACGAGCTCTTGAAATGTTCCCTTCTCTGCTACAACAGGGATCCTCTAACATAGATTTGGAACAGAATCTTCCTCTGGACTGGGGAAGATCTGACTCACGCACTTTCACAGCTCATAAACTATATACCCAACCCACGTATGACCATGTACCATTTTTGCCTTTCACACCAGGGTTGTTTGTGAGCCACAGCGGAGTGTGTGAGGAGTCTGGGTTTGGAGGCAGGCTGGTTATAAAGCATACCTCAGAGCTCCGAACAGTGTTTAAAGGCCATCTAAACCTCATCCCTCAACATCCTTGCCCATTCCCAAACCCCTCTGTTCCTTCAAATTGACCTCCATACATTCTCTGTGCCCCCTCAGATTCCTCATGCTATTTCTATGATTCCATCAATCTTCCAAACCCTAAGACTCTGTCTTGCTGCCTCTGTAATGCTCATGTATCCTCAATGTCCTCAGATCACTCATGCCACCTCTATTCCCTCCAGGTATCTTCTATAGTAACTCATACAATATGCAGATGTACACTCTTCAGAATCATTGCAATAACAAATGAAAATGCTTTGCACACCCTGTAAAAGAAAACGAACCTCTTACCATCTCTTAGAAATCTGCATATCATTGAGGGTCTGAGAAAGTAAGCCATGGCAAAAATGTATTTATGTTTCGTCTAATTGTGTTAGCTTTTTGTATCAATGGTACCTCAGTATCTGACACTACCTCAGAGATAGTAAGAACTGCCGATATTGGAGTCTGAGATAACACAGTGTGGAGTTGGAAGAACACAACAGGTCAGGCAGCATCAGAGGAGCAGGAAAGCTGACCTTCCAGGTCAGAAAAAAGATTTTCTGAAGAAGGGTCCCGACCCGAAAAGTCAGCTTTCCTGCTCCTCTGATGCTGCTTGGCCTGTTGTGTTCATCCAGCTCTATGTCTGTTGTTTCAGGTTGGCACCCTTCTTCAGAAAATGGGTAATTCTGAAGAAAGGTCCCAACCCAAAGCGTCAGCTTTCCTGCTCCTCTGATGCTGCCTGGCCTATTATAAAAGACACTACTGTTCTTCTAATTTTTTGAAATTGTCATTCATACCCAGATGAATGAAGCACCTACCATGTTGAGACCCTTGAAACGCAGTGAAGCACTGAAAAGCACCACATCTATCTCAATAATATACTATTCACTGGGGAAAACAGAATGTCTGTCAATCAATGTAGGGACAAAGTTAGTTAAATTTTTCAAGCCAGCAAAGCTGAGCTTTTTTTCTTATTAGCTAGAGCCATTTAAGTCGCTGTTGAAAAGATGCCAGCACTGGCCGCTGTGATATTTTTGTAATACTTTCATTTGGAAAGCATTGTAATGCATGTGAAAACATACAATAGGCTGGTCATTGTAAGGGCCAAACTACATTTAAAGGACAAATCCCCACGATGAATCACTGCTTTAAAAGCATATTTAGGTTGCAATACATGGGGAAGGTAGTGGTATTATCACTGGATTCATAATCCAAAGATCCAGGCCATGTTCTGTGGCCCAGGTTCAAATCTCACCACAGCAAGTGATGGAATCTGAACACACTAAAAATCTGGAATTGAAAGTGATCCCATCTGCTTTACTAATGTCTTTTACGGAAGGAAAACTTTTTTTTTACCTGATAAGCATACATGAGACATCAGACTCAGCAATATGATTGACTCTGAAATGGCCTAGCAAGCCATTTGCTAGATGCAAATAGTGAAGTGCTAAAAAGTTTCAAAACACTAAATTAAACCATACAGATGACTTAGAACTGACTAAGGCACTGAGAACAAGAATAAAAACCTGAGCTGTGTTGATCCTGCAAAGTCCTCCTTACAAACATATGGAGCTGGTGGCAAAATTGGGAGAGCTGTCTTACAGACTAGTTAAGCAACAGCCTGACATAGTCGCACTCATGGAATCATACCCTACAGACAATGTCCAGGACCTGAAACGTCAACTTTCCTGCTCTTCTGATGCTGCCTGGCCTGCTGTGTTCCACCAGCTCCACACTGTGTTAGTGGAACAGTCCCTCTTCCACAGCTACACTGGCACTACCCCCACCGAGGAGGAGCTTGAACAGTTCATCAACTTTACTAACTTTACAAACACTTTGTACCCCAACATCAAGTTCACCTGGACCATCTCTGATACCTGTCTCTCCTTCCTGGACCCCTCTGTCTCCATCTCTGGTGACTGCCTCGAAGCCGACATCTATTTCAAGCCCACCAACTCCCACAGCTACCTAGACTACACCTCCTCTCACCCACCTCCCTGCAAGAATGCGATCCCCTATTCCCAATTCCTCTGTGTCCACTGCGCCTGCTCTCAAGATGGGGCGTTCCACTCCCAAACACGCCAGATGTCCTCTTCATTCAAGGGCCGCAACTTGCCCCCTCAGTGGCTGCAAATGCTCTTGACTGCATCTCTTGCGTTTCCCGCACCTCTGCCCTCACATCCCCTCGCCGCAACAAAAACAAAGATAGAATCCCCCTTATCCTCACATATCACCCCACTAACATCCAGATTCAACGTATCATTCTCCGCCACTTCTGCCACCTACAATCTGACCCCACAACCAAAGATATATTTCCCTCCCCACCCCTATCTGCCTTTCGTAGGGACTGCTCTCTCCATGACTGTCTCGTGCTCCACACTCCCCACTAACCGCATCAGCCCTGGCACCTTTCTCTGCAATTGCAGGAGGTGCAACACCTGCCCCTACACCTCCCCCCTCTCCTCCTACCAAGGACCAAAAAAAACCTTCCAATTCAGACAGATGTTCACCTGCACATCAGCTAATGTGGTCTATTGCATCCGCTGCTCCCGATGTGGCCTCCTCCACATTGGTGAGACCAAGCTGAGACTCGGAGAACACTTTGTAGATCACCTGTGCACTGTTCGTGACAAACAACAACACCTTCCGGTCGTGAACCATTTCAATTCCCCCTTCCACTCCCTGGGTGACATGTCCATCCTCCTCTCATAATGATACCACCCACAAACTGGAGGAGCAGCACCTCATATTCTGCCTTGGGAGCCTACAACCCAGTGGTCTCAATGTGGAGTTTATTAGTTTCAAAATCTCCCCATCCCTGGCCACATCCCATGACCAACCCTCCCTCTCATCCCCGCCTCCTTGACCTGACACAACCTGTCCGTCTTCTCTCCCACCTATCCGCTCCTCCCACCTCACTGACCAATCCCCACCACTCCCGACCTGCACTCGCCTATCACCATCCCACCTACCTTCCCCAGCCCCATCCCTTTTCTCACTATTTATTTCGGAGCTGCCTTCCCCCTCCCTAATTTCTGAAGAAGGGTCCCGACCTGAAACGTAAACTTTCCTGCTCCTCTGATGCTGCCTGCCCTGCTGTGTTCCTCCAGCTCCACACTGTGTTACCAGTTAACTATTATCACCATTACCATCCCTGGATGTGTCCTGTCCCACTAACCTGACAGAACCAGCAGAGATGGCAACACAGTGGTATACAGTCAGGAGGGAATTGCTGACATGGAAAGATGTTGCTGTTCCTTCATGTCAAAATCCTGGAATTCCCTCCATAACAACATTGTGGGTTAACCTACACTAAATGGGTTGCAGCGGTTCAAGAAAGCAGCTCACCACCACCTTCTCAAGGGCCAATAGAGATGAACAATAAATGCTGGCCCAGCCAACTACGCCCAAACCCCTTAATGAATGAAAAGAAACCCAACATCATGAGGGCAAGTGTACATTTTACATACTAGGGACTCCCAAACACGAAAAAGACAGAGGGAAATGGTTCAGGGTCATGATTGTAGAGGAAGATCAGATTTCATCAAAAGATAAACGTAAGTGTGGGCCATTCATACACTGAAGCATGCCTTTGAAGGTTACATTTCTACATTTCTGCTTTTCACACTTTGATCCTTTGTTATCTTACACCTGTCATTATCGCAAGCTTAAAGCATACATGCTTTATTTTCTATCATTAGGATAAAGCAAAAGCATCTAGCTAGCTAAACTGTGCCGAGAATAATCTAATCGTACTCGAACTGTAATACGACAATTGTTCAGCTCAGTTTAAAAATATTTCGAATGAAATGGATTGGTTATTCCTTACCCAACTCCCAATACCACAAGGAAAGTCATTCAAGCACAATGACTGAATCTGTTGCTGGAAAGCTTTAAAAGCTGTAATAGTTGTCATTTCTAAATCTTTGAGAAGTCTATATTGATCCCCTGGGTGTTGACATCATATAGTGACTATTTGATCTCACGTATAGAGTTCCAGATATGATAGATATAGATACAGCATGTGAATATGCACAGTTCAGAGAAAACAAATCTGTAATTAAAAGAATTGTTTTCCCAAATATGCCCATGTGCCATATTGTTTATGAATGGGGTTTAGTAACAAATCATTCACTTAGCTTGGTATTACAGTTGCTAAGAGGTACAATTTCAGTTGCCAAGCAACAACAGTAGCTGCAGTTCTAAGATAGAAGAGTATCATTGTCATTTTAAGAGATAAGGTTCTTTCCTATGTCCTAGTACAGCATTGACATCTTTGATGGTCTGTGCATTCGTGTGAATAGTTTTGATTCAATAACTTGAATAAAATAAAATAAACTTTTGTATAATACCTTGGACAAATTTTTCATAAAAAATCCAACTATTATTTAATTGTCGTAATGATCTGGATTCCATATTGAAAAGACAGGCCAGGACATTTCTATTTCATTAACATTATATTATATTCATTCAGTTTACAAAGGGAGCCAGAAATGTTAAATTCAACACAAATGCTTTCAGTTACTGTAGAATGCTAAATAATCAGCAATTAAATAAAGAAGCAGGACCAAAAAGTAAACATTTTGAATATTCTTCTGAACATTATTTGGAAAAGATTCCGACACTATTCCTAATGTATTGGAACCACTGAGTTTTACACAGCATGGAGGGGGCCTTGTGAAAGTCAAATCTTTATTCAAGCAAGTAAAGTTTATCTTGCTCTTTCTCAGCTTCAAATATTTACCCAATTTTCCCTTGCAATTTTCTACCAGCCTTTCTCCTTGTATTGACAATTTGAAGTCCCTCACAACTGATTCTCATGGTAAAGGGAATTTTTTTTTTCACATTCACTAAATCAAGTTTTTCACAATTTTAAACATGTTTGTAAGATTGTTTCTGAACCTTCTCTGCTCCAGTGGAGAAAGTTCCAGTGCCTCGAGGTTCCTTCCCATTACTTAAGTTTCCCGCCCACAGTGTCATTTTGATAAATCTGGTCAATTCATTCTCTATGGCTTTAACGTCCTTCCATGAGTCACCTAAAACTGGACACATCGTTCTAAATGGGGCCTAACCAAGGCCTTGTATAAATTCAGCAAAATGCTTTATTCTTGGACTTAAAATTCAAAGTCCTCGCGTCCTGTTTTATGACTTTATCCACCTACATACACTTTTTGTCAATTCGAACCCTTGCTTCTTTCTTTTCTTTCAATGTTCCACCAATGAGTGTATGTTCCCATTCATTTTTTTCTCTCAAGTTAATAATTTCACATTTATCCGTATGAAATTTTATCTGCCATCAATTAGTTCATACTGCTGATTTCACCAGGAGGATAATCCTCCATGTTATTTGCCAAACCACCTATGTTTGTGTGATGGACACAGTTTGAAATTGTGTTCTCTGTAACGAGGCCCAAATCTTCTACCTATTTACTGAGGACATATATAGTTGCAACTCAAACATATGATTGTAATGCATCCAATCTCTTCCCCAGTTAGTTTAAAGCCTATTTAATTTAAATTAACCCTTTGAACAGACTGCACCCGTATGGAAGATCTGAACATCACACAGGATTGTCAAGTAACATTCACACACGGCAACGACCATCTCTAGCAACAGTGTGTATAAATATCTCCCTTGACATTTACCAGAATTGCTAACAGTGAATTTCCTGTCATCAACATCATAGGAGAATCGTTGGTCAGGAACATCACTGGACCAGCCGAATAAACACTTTGGCCACAAGGACAGGTCGAAGCCTGGGAAGTCTGTAGCGAGTAAAGTGAGTTACTCACCTCCTGACCTCCTAAAACCTTTCCAGGATTTAAAGATACAAGCCAGGGCTATGATGGGATACTCTCCATTTGACTGGGTGGATGCAACTCCAACAACACTCAAAAAAGACTCAACACCGTCCAGGACAATACAGTCCATTTGAATGACACCATGTCAACCACCTTCATCATTCACTGTCTCCACCACTGACACACAGTGGTAGCAGTGTATACCAATGCAAGATGTAGTACTGTGATTCACCAAAGGTTTTTTCAGTGGTACCCTCAAAGCTCACACATTCTACCACCTTGAAGAACTAGCATAACTACCTGTAGGTTTCTCTCCATTTCACACCCCCTCCTGATTTGGAACTATATCAATGTGTGTTCACTGTTGCCCGGTCAAAACCCTTAAACTCTCTACCTTCATTGCATTCACAGAAACAATTTAATAAGCTCACCACCACTTCGTCAAGAGCTGATGTAGCTTAAGCATGAACAAATTTTAAATAAGGCTTTCCTTGGCAACTTCAAAGTTGGTGTCGCAGTCACCACTCCCAAATAAAATTGTACAGGATTTGAATAACATCAACTAACACAAACATTTGAGTAATCATACAGCCATATCTTGTCTGAAGCCTTAACACCCCTGAAAACCCAAGAATTAAAATCAGTACAAATACCTAGGAAGGCAGAGTTAAAATCATAACAATGCAACAATTGGAAAACGTAAAGACTATTTATTACCAAAGAAGATGATGCTTGACTGCCAATCAAACAGCCATTTTTCTGTTTCCAATATTCTTATCATTAAAAACATAAAGTTTCAAAGGAAATGAAAAGGAAATGTTTAAATGCCCCTATCATTGCTCACTTTAATGTGCTGGAGATTATTCCTCTGTGCTGGTAGGATTAGCAATAAATAACTCTCGAGGCTAGGTGTCAGTGCAGACTGGGTTGGAAGGACTGTTATTCTGAACTTTTTGTTTCTTTATTTTCTAATTTGTTCCTATGATCTGTAATGCCAGACTTTGTATTTCTTTATTTTCTAATGTTTACCCCCTAAGAATTTGTACTTAAGAATCTGTACCTGGGTATCTTTGTACCTATGTGGCACCTAGTAAACTTTTCACTGTACTCATTTGAGTATATGTGATAATAAAGCTAATTCTAATTCAAAAATAAATCTGCTACATATTGTACACTGTATTGCCTGGTTTGTTGGATGATAAAATGAAGAGAAAAGCATTCATACAAGGCAGGGCACTCTAGTCTATGTTTCAATATACTCACACCTATTGCTCACCTGTATTGTAATATTTCAAGTTGAACACCAGAGGGAGAAGTATACTTCAGATCATAAAGTTTCGCATACAATGTTGTAAGTGGAGATTACCAACATTTTGAAAAAAAATTTGAAAACCATTATAGAAAGAGCTTGAATAAATGTTCAGTAAGCAAAATCACACAAATAGCAATGAGGTAAATGATCAGATTTTGGTGGTGTTGGTGTTTAGGCCAGGAAACCAGTAGAACACCTCTGACGTTAGTCAAGTAGCGTCATGGGAGCTTTTGCATCCATCCAGGAAGGCAGAGCAAGCCTAGGGTTAGCACCTCATGGGAAACAGGAAACCTCTGAAAATGTAGCATTCCCTGAAATCTCAGGAAGACAGTGTGCTGTTGGATAGGATAAACCCAGCAGTACAACCAAGAAAAGTTTCCTTCATATTAAACATATGAAAGTTGGTCAATCCCATAATGCCAGCTTCTCATTCTACTGATCATGGTGAACTGTATCCTGGTCCTTGTCACGCTAATGTTCTGCCATAAAACTCTCAGTTAGTTTCTTGTCCATGCTTTGAGATTGCCCTCTAATTATATTGAGACATAGAGCCAGACAGCATGGAAACAGATCCTTTGGTCCAATTTGCCCATGCTGACCAGTTTCCTAAGCTGAACTAGTCCCATTTGCCTGCATTTTGGGCAAATCCCTACAAACCTTTCCTGTTCAAATATCTTTTAAATGTTGTAATTGTACCTGCATCTACCACTTCCTCTGGCAGCTCGTTCCATATTCTCTGCATGAAGAAGTTGCACCTCAGTTCCTTTCTAAACCTTTCCCCTCCCACCTATGCCCTCTAGTTTCAGAATCTCCGACCCTTGAGAAAAAAATGTGGCCAATTACCTGATCTATACCCCTCATGATTTTATAAACCTCTGTAAGGTCACCCTTCACTTTCCAATGCTCCAGGGAAAACCCAGCCTATCCATCCCCTCCCTATAACTCAGACCCTCTAGTCTCGGTAACATCCTTGTGTACCTTAGTTATGGCTAACAGTCTCCAGTGTAGTATCTTGTCATTCATATTGAGTCATGACGAACCAGAAACCTAAAACAGAAGGAAATTTTTGTGGAGACTGTTTTGAATCTTCATGTGGAGATCTGAAATAAAAACAGAAACTTCTAGAGAAACACAACAGGTCTGGTAGCGTTTGTGGAAACGGAAAAACAGAAACAGAGTTTTGGGTCCAAAGTGACTCATTTTGGAACTGAGTTTCTCCAGCATTTTCTGTTTTTAAATTAGAAAGCTATCCTGTTTAATAACTCAGGAGTGTCAAAGCTATGATTTTTAAAAAATTATTAATGCTGGAGAGATATTCAGTTTAAATTGATCATAACAAACAATGTTTCTCAGTGTCAGAAAGGAATCCATATCCATTTAAAGCTAACATTTAAAGACACTTGGATGCCTGATTTCAACTATACAAACACGTTACTGTGAAGGGTTTTATTTTGGAACATTAGTTCACAATGTTCAGATATAAAAATGGCCTTGGATGCTCACTTGGACGAATAAGTTGTTTCAGATCCTATTTACTCAAATAGGAATCATTACCAACCCAGCAAGGAGGAAGTAGGGTATTAATAGATCTTCCAATGAGGAAGTATGGTGTTAACAGTTCTTTCACCTCTGGGATATTCTGATTTTTGATTAATGAAAGTGAAAGTGGCCATTGTCCCAGGGGCTGCCCCCTTATTCGACAGAACTGGTGGTAAGTTTAACCTGAGGGTCACCACACTTCAGGTGAGGTTGAGGAGGTAGGGCTTTCATGGTGAACTCAGTCAGTGTGGGAATTGAATCTATCCTGCATTATAGATGAGCTGTCCAGCCAACTGTGCTAACTGACCCCCATTGGCGGCTGACAATTTAACACCAGCTATGTATCTTTCAGCTTTTGGACTGTTCATTAGCGCTTCTGGTTCCATCAGTGAACATTATGAATTGAATTAAACCTCATTTCCTTGAGTTTTCAATATGAGTAATTTCCAGGTTCAGAGTTTTTAGAAAAGTTACTGAGTATTTGTCATTTATTGTTGAACAATCAGGACTTAATAGTTTTATGTTGTAAGGTAGTGAACTGTTTACTGTGCTTTATTTTTAATTTTAAATATGATTGATTGAACAATAATTCAGCCAGTCTTTCCGGTGATTATTTCTTCAGTTAAAGACAAGGAAGATTCGCTGGATTTAATGGTATTGGGTGAAACCTATATTCACTCAGAATGTGCCAGATGATTTGAAAGGAGCCATGTTGTCTATAACGAGTAAATTACAGTTACAATGTTCAAAACCCTATCTTGAGTTTTCAAAACCTTTCCACCATCTACAGGGCACAAGTCAGGAGTATGACTGAATATTTTCCACTTGCCTGGATGGGTGCAGCTCCAACAACACTCAAGAAGCTTGACACCATCCAGGACAAAGCAATCCACTTGATTGGTACCCCATCTAAGACCTTTAATGTTCCTTCTATCCGCCACAGATGCACGGGGTAGCAATTTAAACCGTCAACAAGATGCACTGCAACAACTCAGTGAAGCTGCTTTCCAAACCTGCACCTTCTACCACCTCAAAGAATAGGGGCAGCAAATACATAGGAACACCATCAGCTGAACATTCCCTTCACTCTCCTGGCTTGGAGGTTTATCATCATTCCTTCCCTGTCTTTGGGTGAAGTTCCTGAAACTCTCTCCCTAACAGCATTGTGGGTGGTCCTACACGCAAAGTGCTCCAAGAAGACGACTCATCACCACCTTCTCAAGAGTAATTAGCAATGGACAATAAATGCTGCCATTAGTGAGTGATGTCCACATCCTGTGAGCAAATTAAAAAACATTGATCCTAATTTATTTTGCATCCCAACGATTTCAAATAATCCTATTAGTTTATTAGGCATAGTGGTTAGAACTGCTGCCTCACAGCGCCAGAGACCCGGGTTCAATTTCACCCTCAGGGTACTATCTGTGTGGAGCTTGCACATACTCCCTGTGTCTGTGTTGGTTTCCTCCGGGTGCTCCAGTTTCCTCCCACAGTCCAAAGATGTGCAGGCTAGGTGGATTGGCCAAGCTAAATTGCCCGTAGTGTTCAGGGATATGTAGCTTAGGTGGGTTATAGGGAAATGGGTCTGGGTGGGATGCTCCAAGGGTCAATGTAGACTTGTTGGGCCAAAGGGCCTGTTTCCACACTGTAGGGATTCATGATGATTCTATCATAACTGAAATTAGGAATTCAAGTCTTGATGTTGGAGGAATGTCCAGCTTGAAATATCCAAGAAAATGGATGAAATTCTAATTGCCCATCTAGGGAGACACATATATGCACAAGCACATCTGAGCAAGTATGAGCTATTGAATAAATTGTTTCTGCCCAAAATAAACAGAGCACTTAAGATTTTGTAACCGGCAACTTTGCAATTAATGTTATTGCAAATACTTATTTGTGAACAATTTTTGGCCACATAGGTGCTTTCCCATTTTAAGCATGGAAGTGAGCATTTACTTCATTAACGAATAAATGGCACAGATGAATGAAGTAGTTTCTCGCAAATCATATGTGTACAACCTGATAATTCTCCATATTAATGTTACAAATTGTTCCGTATCACAACTGGAAAATTCCTTACCATCGATCAGACAAACAAGATCAATTACTTAAGAATGTGACATAAATACTCTTTGGTTTAGTCATTATAAAAATATTTTTAACAAATTACAACGTGCTAGAAAATCTGTTAGGAATTTTAAATTTCAGTCCAATTTTTCAAAGACCTAACTGGTATTCTCCCTGGGAACTAGTTTCCAAATTTTGAATTTGTTTAACTGGAAAAGTCTACAATCTTACCCAACTTCCAATACCACAAGGAAAATCATTCAGAGACAAAGCCTTCATCTCTTGCTGGACAGCTTTGAAAGCAGTAACTGTGTCCATTTCACAATTTTTCAGGAGTCTAACAACACGAGCAGCTCAATTCTCCAGAAACTGATACCATACAGTGTCCCTTCGATGGAAATTAAATGACTCCAAGTACCATGGATACATCTAGGTATGTCTGGAAGGTGATAGTCTGAACATTTCTTGACAATGGGAAGATGATCCCTAAGCAAGATTCAGTACCTCCAATGTGTGGGAAGCCACAGAATTTACAAATGTTGCTTAGTGACAGTCAAGTTGCTGTAGTTTGACACCATAGTAGCTAGGAAGTATTCCCAGTTGCTGAGCAACAGCACTTCTAAAAGTGAAGGGTATGGATATAATTTAAAGGGACATTGCTGCTTTTCTGATGGTTTCTGGTTCCAGAGTTACTATTATATACATTTATTGCAGGATTTTTCCTCTGATGCAAACAAGGACAATCTTTTGTGAGTACACCTTGTGGATACTCTTGGACCTGGTTTTCCAGCATTGGCTGTTCATTCTGTTACGTCACCGGGATTGTAATAGTGTGAACTGGCCCCTCCCTCCACACCACAAATTGTCCTACGTCTTCATCCTCATCCTGCCTCTCAGACGTAGCATTAGGGTTTTTCAGGTGCTACCAGATCAGACAGAGGGGTTTTATACGTGAAAGCTTTATCTGATTAGGTCTGAATGCCTGACGTAAGCCATTGAACATATATGACCACAATTTACAAAGAGTTTTCTGTGTCTGTTGTAAATAACACAGTCAACATTTAGAGTGACTGTATATGATTGCGATTATGTGATTATTCAATGGAACACAACAGAGCTTTCCTGAATGCTCCTAGATTTAATTTCCAACTTATTGTTTCCTATTTGCAGTTCTACAAATCCATTCTGAAGGGAAATGACTTTGGATTCTGTGGTTCAATGCACCATTATTGCAGCCACATGGCATTTCAAAGTCACAATGGCTCCATCCCAACCTGACAAACGGTCTCACCAAAACCATCAGCCTCATTTTTCCCCATAAGTAGGTCACATCTCTGGTTTACGAGTCATTATTCCTCTGTTACCACCAGAAGTGAAATCTGACTCATGAACAAGTCTTACGACTTGACTGATAAGTTCCATTTCTTATTTATTGAAATTTTTAAATTCATTCTTAAGATGTCGGTAGAACTGCCAAAACCACATTTATCTTTGGTTTATCCAGTTGTACGCGTTAGGTTGCCTGCTTAGTGACTATATTTGTATAAGTCCAGTTCAGAGTGTAATATGATTCAACCCTCATAGAATCCCTACGGTGTGGAAATAGGCCCTTCGGCCCAACAAGCCCAAATTGACCCTCAGAGTATCCCATCCAGACCCATCCCCCTATAACTCACCCAATCTACACACCCCTGAACAATACAGGCAATTTACCATGGCCAATCCACCTAACCTGCACATCTTTGGACTGTGGCAGGAAACCGGAGCACCCGAATGAAACCCACGCAGGCACATGGAGAATATGCAAACTCCACACAGACAGTCGCCCAAGGCTGGAATCAAACCCGGGTCGCAGGCGCTGTGAGGCAGCAGTGCTAACCACTGAGCCATCATGCAATGCTGTATAGTGTGGGGCTGGGATATCATGAGAAATCAAGCAGGTTTCATGGCTGTTTATTTCCTGTGCAAATGCAAAACTGAACAAACTTACTGAATTCAATTTCATAATTTGCCATGTTGATATTTGATCTTCAGGGCACTTATCACAAACCTCTATACACATATCATGTCTGATAAAATGATTTAAGCACAATTTCGCCCATTGTACCTGTACCACTCTATTATCTCATTCCAGTCTCCTGCCTTCTCCCCATTTTCCTGCACGCTATTAATATCCAAATCACTATCCAACACCCACTTGAACGCCTGAATTGAACCTGCCTCCATCACATTTCCAGGCAGTCCATTCCATACCTTAACTACTTGCTGTGGGAAAATGCTGTTTCTCACATCACACTTGCTTCATTTGCACATCACTTAAAATTTATGGCCTCTAGTTCTTGTTTCTTTTACAAGTGGAATCAGCTTTACTCTATCTACTCTGTCCAATTTTCTCATTATTTTGACAACCTCAATTAAATCTGCTCTCAGCATTCTTCTGTCCAGGGAGAACAGTCCCAACTTCTTCAATCTTCAATCCAGAACCATTCCAGTAAACCGTTTCTGCATTCTCTCCAATGCATTCACATCTTTCCAATAATAATACTTCAGGTGAGATCTAATCAGTGCCTTGTATAAGTTCAACATTACCCTCCTGCTCATACTCTATGCCCCTATTAATAAAGCTGAGAACGCTGCATGCTTTTCTTTCCAGCTCACTCCACCTGTCCTGCCACCTCCAATGAATTGTGCACACATACGCACAGGTTCCTCAGCTCCTGCACCCTCTTTCGAATTCTACCTCCCATTTTACATTGTCTTCCAGTGTTCTTCTGACCAAAGTGCATCACCTCACACTTCTCTGCCTTGAACCTCATCTGCCACATATCCACCCACTCCACTAATTTGTCCTTTTGAAGTTCCAAGCTATCTTTAGTTTACAATTCTTCCAAGTTTAGCGTCATCTGCAAACTTGAAATTGTCCCCCATGCACCAAGATCCAGAGCAGTAATATGTAACAGGAAAGGCTAGGGTCCCAATACTGACCCCTTGGGGAACTCCACGCCATATTTTACACCAACCTAATAAATATTCATTGACCATTACTGTCTATTTTCTGTAACTCAGCCAATTTTGTATCCACATTGTCACCGATCCTTTTACACCAAGTCTGTGGTGAGTCATTGTGAGTCACAATATCTCTTGGAAAATCCATGTGAAAAGTGTCACCCTCATCAACACTTTCCACTACCTCTTCAAAAAAATCCTGCAAGCTAGTTAAACACAATTTCCCCTTTAGAAATCCATGCAGATTCTACCTAATCAACTCACCTTTTGTCATACGACGATTCATTCAATCCTGACTAATGGCTTCCCCACTACCAAAGTTAAATTAACTGGCCTGTAATTTCTCGAATTATCCCGACAATTTTTTTTGAACAAGGCCTGACGTTGATAATTCTCCAGTATCTCCCTGGAGTCTAGGGAAGACTGAAATATTATGGCTTGCTCCTCCACAATTTCTACACTCATTTCCTTCAAAGTCTTTGGATGCATCTCATCTGGTCCCAGCATTTTGCTAACTTTAAGTGCCAACAATCCGTCCAAGACTTCTTCCTTATTAGTTTTGATGCCTTTGAGTGACAGATATTCTTCCTCTGTCACTGTGGCCTGAGTAGCATACTCCTCTTTTGTAAAGACAGATACAGAGTACCATTTCTCACCTCAGCCTGGTTTCATCTATAAATAAGAAGTTCTGAGGAAGGGTCACCGGACCCAAAACGTTAATTCTGCTTTTTCCTTCACAAATGCTGCCAGACCTGCTGAGCTTTTCCATTAATTTTGTTTGTGTTCCATCTGTAAATCCCCGTTTTGATCTCTTGCTTTAACAATTCTCTTACCGTTAATATGCCTTATAGAAAACTTTGGGATTTTCCTTAAGGTTAACTGTTTTCTCATAGTTCTTCTTTCCTTTTCTTATTTGCTTTTTTCCTACCTGGGCACCACACCTTCAGAATGATATATTGACCTTGAAGGGAATAAAACCAGGTTAACAAGAATGATACTTGGACCTCAGAGGTCAAGTACTGAGGACAGATTGTACAAATTAAGCCTGTTTTCTCTCAACTTTAGAAGGTTAAGAGGTGATATGATCAAAGACTTCAAGATATTAACAGAAAAGGCACGGTAGATAATGATTATCTATTCCCATTGGTTGGACATTCTGAAGCTAGAACCATTCAGGAGAGATATTAGAAAGCAATTCTACTCATAAAGTGTGGTAGTCACTTGGAACTCTTCTTCCACAAATGGCAATGGATGCTGGATCAGTTGTCAATTTTAAGTCTGAGATAGATAGATTTTTGTCGAGCAAAGGTATTAAGAGATATGGGCCAAAGGCAGACATATAGAGTTCGGCCACAGATTAGCTGTGATCTCAATGAATGGCAGAACAGGCTGAAGGGGCTGAATGGCCTGCTCTGTTCCTGTGTTTCTAAACTTTCAGCATTCCTGTTGATTTTCAATTGTATTTTCTGCAATAAGCAGGATTCTACAGCACAGGCATCACATCACGATGGATGAGGTTGAAAGGTTCTTGGCTGAGATGGTGCCGACAATGGAAGAGTTAAAATTGACAATGTCCATGACAGTGGCTGAAGCTGCTCCAAGAATTCTGGAGGCTCAGGTATCAGCGGAGGAGATCAGACATTTAAGCCAAACTGAAGTGGAGGCTCCCCACGTGCACTCCCTCAATACTACAAGGAAGGATGTAGTAATCCTGTTTAGATATTCTATTGTGGATCAGCAAGTGACACCCCTGTGAAAAAGCACATTAGGAAATAATAGGAAGAGGTACAGGTGTTCAAAGAAGCTCACGTGCATCTTTGAGGCACTGACAAGTTTTAGGGTACAGCAATAACCTGACACAATTAGAAGAGAATTTGTATGAGTACAGTGAAACTGTTTAACCATTTCGTTCTCCTGGACCCCTTCTCCAAATCAACAATGGGCAGGCAGCTGAAGGACTGCGATGTAAAAGAACCTTCGAATGGAGTTGAGGAGGTTTCATAGTGACAAAACTCAATTGTCTTTCTTTGACACACAGGATCATATCATCTGGATCTTGGGGAACAAATTCACTCCTAACATGAGGAAAGAGGCTATCGAAGACTGTCGGCTGTAGACCCTGGGCTGAAGAGGCAATGGAACAGATTGCTGCTTGGCAAGTACAGATCCAGTTCTTGTTGCCCTATTTCCTTGGTAAGCCTCACAGCCAATCCCATATGAGGGAAGCTCCAAAAAGGTGTTGGAATCATGCCAGGGCTGGGCACCTCAAATGAGACTGCCCTGAACAAGCCCGGCCACCTCTGCCATCAGAGATCCTACCCAGTGCTATTGACCTTCCTTCTTACCCAGGTGTTATACTAAAAGGACCATGTGGAGGAGCAAGGTTGCTTCAGGAAGGAACTCAGTCTCATGTACAGCGATAGGGACTTTCCCTACAGTGGGTCTGAAATTTGGCAAGGTAGAAATATTGTGCCTAATTAGTGCCAGTTTTAACATGAACATCTTGCTGAAGGGTGGGAGCTGATTGATGTTGCTTCCACATCCTGGTCTCTGCATTGTGGGAGTCAGATATGCCTTCCAATGTTTACCTCAAGCTCTGCCTCTCATTCTTCAATCTGACCTGATTGAAACTCCAGTGGAACTTAGGGAGTTAACAATACCCATGGAGTGGGTGTCAAATGTATTGAGAGATATCTGGGTACCCTTGGCAAGTCTTTGACCGTTCTCTGCATACTCAAGGAGTATCAGGACCCTGGAACTGTTCGAGTAGCAGGGAATCAGACTGTTCTTTTACCCAGCCACACTGTCACTATTCTTGTAGGCCCATGTCAGGCATCTCTAATTGGTCAACTTCAGGCCTTGCTACAGCATCATGTGTCACATGTAATAGCATTCTCAGTCAGCGTAAAGAGACAGCCACTCTCATCACATGGGAGAAAGGGTAGGGTACTGATGCAGATCAGCAATTTCAGTGGCAAAGAGGTTTGCCTCCAACCAATAACACCTGTAGGTTTCCTTAAATCTGCCACTGTTATGGAGCAACTGGGGGAAATGTCTCTAACCTAATTTCAAAGATGGATGTTTATGAGTTGGAGGTGACCCAGAGAAGCCAGTTTGTTCCTACTTGCACCAAGATGATGATGACATTAGGTAAAGTGACCTGGTAAGCCACAGAATTGTGACTAAAAGTGACCTCCTGGTAAAGACTCTTTACCATTGGATCCCAGTCCATCGCTGGGAGGAGTCTGGGATGACCTGCATAAGTCTTTGGAGAAAGGTGTCATCCAAGAGGAGTCATGTCCATACGCCTTTCCCATTATCTTTATGAGAAGGTGGGAAACTGAGGATCTGTGTTAAGTATTGGGCACTCATTGTGAAAATAACAAAGATACTTATCTTCTGCCTAGGAGTGAGGAAGCATTACAAGTTCACAAAGGTGCAAAATATTTCTGCAGTTTTGACTTGGCCCAAGGTTAAAATCAGCTACCCACCGCTGAACAAGACATTGAAAAGACAGCATTCTAGACCAGGTTAGGACAGCAGATTTCTTTTCCTAAAGAGCATTAGAGAATCCAATGGGTTTTTATAACAATCAATGATAGTTTTATGGTCACCATTATTGTGACTAGCTTTCAATTCCTGATTTTATTAATATTAATTAATTCAAAGTCCACCTGTTATTGCATGAGGACTTAAACCTGTATCTCCAGGGTATTAATCTGATTTTCAAGATTATGATCCAATGATACTACTGCAACACCAATTCATGTTTGGTGAACAAAAATCCAAAAGAACTGTGGATGCTGAAAATCAGAAACCCAAACAGAAATTGTTGGAAAAACTCAGCATCTGTGGACAGAAAGCAAAATTAATGTTTCAGGTCCAGTGACCCTTCTTCAGAACTAATGGTAGTTAGGAAATTGTTGGTATTTATGCAGAAGATAGGGTCGGGGGAGGGGGAGGAGTAAATGGTGGGTGGTGATAGAGCCCAAAGAGAGAGAAAAACAGTTGGATGGACAAAGGAGTAGATAAAGGTCAGCCTAGTTGAATGAATGGCCGCTGAGAGGGACTATTCGTAGCTGACAATGTGTGTGGTAGTAGCCCATGTGATGACAAGGCCCAGTGTTTGGAGATGGGGGAAAGATATCGGGAAATGTGCTCAATCCCTAACATTTTTGAACTTGATAATGAGTCCTGAAGGCTACAGGGTTTCCAAGTGAAAATGTGATGCTGTTCTTCCAGTTTATGTTGAGCTTCGCTGCAGCACTGCAGCAAGCCCGAGACAAAAATGTTGACCAGGGAACAAGGTGTTGTGTTGAAGTGGCAGGCAACTGGAAGCTCAGAGTCTTTTTTACGGACAGAATGTAGGTGTTCTGCAAAGTGGTCACCTATTCTACGCTTTGTTTCCCCAATGTAGAGGAAACCACATTGTGAGCATTGTGCTTGGCAAATGTGGCTGGAAATGAATGCATGGCTTCAAGGTGTGTAATGCCTTATACTGACTTGCAATATCCTGAAGCACTATACCATCAATAAAATACTTTTACAATATGGTCACTGTTGTAATGCAGGAAACTTGGTATACACAGCTAGTTCCTACAATTATCAATGAAATAAATATTCTGTTTTTGGTGTTGATTGAACAAAACATGTTAGCCAGAACATCAGAAGAACTCCGCTGCTCCTCTATGAATCATGGTGTGGCAGTAAATCTGATGAAATAAGCACTGACAGATCCCACCAACAACTGAACAACTGACCTGTTGCAATCACACATATCTGACAACAGGAAAGACATCAAAACTTGAACTCCACAAATTTTGGTTCAGGCTTTTAAGCCAGTGATTAGGAAAGCCACTCATTTCAGCAATATTTCAGGCTTGACCCAAGACTAATTTCAGTAGGAGCTAGTGGGTGCTGTATTTAACCAAGAATTCTTTCTGTTGAAATCATCTCTGGGTTGGCGTGGTGGCTCAGTGGTTAGGCCTAGTACCTTACAGTGTCAGGGACCCAGGTTCAATTTCATCCTCAGGCAACTGTCTGTGTTGAGTTTGCACATTCTCCCCGTGTCTGGATGGGTTTCCTCCTGCTGCTTCACTTTTCTCCCACAATTCAAAGATGTGTGAGTTGGGTGGAATGGCCATGCTAAATTGCCCATAGTATCCAGGGATGTGCAATCTAGGTGGATTAGCCATGGGAAATGTAAAGTTACAGGGATAGGGTAGGGGATGGGACTGGGTGGGTTGTTCTTCGGAGAGTCAGTGTGGACCTGATAGGCTGAATGGCCTGCTTCCACACTGTAGGGATTCTGTGGTTGTTTCCCAGGGGGTCTTGTTTGAAACACTTTTGTAATATGTTGCATGTCCTTCAGGGATGTGGGGGAAACACAGCTTTTCACTCTATTTATCAATGACTTTGGCTAAAGGACAAGAAAAAAGCAAAGTTTGATGATGGACTAAATTTGCTCAGGGGCTGTGAATCGTGTGGAGGCATACAACAATTTCCTAAAGGACACAGATGGACTAAAGTAGACTCAATTGGCAAAACTAGCAAATGGCAAAATGCCTAAAAAAAAATTCAGTGTTTTCTAAATGGTGGGAAGCTTGGAGATATGGCTGAGCAATGAGATTTGTGCAGAAATTAGGAAAAGCTTAAAACAAATGTTAATAAAATTTTGCCTTTATCTCAAGCAGACTGGAATGCTAAAGACTGATAGCTATGATACAGCTGTAAAATCTCTGGTTAGATCAAATTTAATATATTGGATTTAGTTCTGGTCACAGCATGTATCAGGAAGGATTTATTGGGCTTGGAGGAGCTCAGCATCAATTCAACTGAATGATCTGAGGGCAAAATGGATTAAATTATGCGGATGGGTTGACTCATTTGCTTTCGAGTCGCTTAAATATACAATGTTAAGGGTGATCCAGTTGAGATGTTGAAGATGATTAAAAGATTTTAATAGGGAAAGTCCAGAGCAAGGGAACATAGCATTAAAATTAGAGCTAGGTTGTTCTGGGCTGTTATTAGGAAGATCTTCTTCACAGAAAAAGAAATAGTAATCTGGAACTCATATCCCCACCACCATCTCACCTCCTACATATGTACTGAAGCTGGTTCAGTTGAAAATTTCAAAGCTGATCAATTTTTGTGAGACAAGAGCATTAAGGAATGATAAGGCTTACAAGTGCAAGTCAGATAACCAATGCTAAGGTAGAGATCAGCCATGATACAATTGAATGGCAGGACTGACTCAATGGGCTGAAGGGCCTAGTCCCATTCCAATATTCCAATATCAAAGAGAACAGGATGGAATATGACCATGATCAACCACATGAGAGGAAGGTGACAAGAAAAGCATGTTTATCCTCATTCTCGAGCTTGAACTTGAATATCTGTCTCTACAGTGAGGTACTATTGACCCCTGGCATCTGTTGAACCAGAGCTGTTAGGTTGAAATTCTTCCTGGGTAATAGCACATCACCATTCTGTTTTACATCAGACAAGTGTTGAGACAGCATTACCCATTATGTATCACAGCCTAAATTGAATTCCCTTCCCTCTTTCTTAAGAAAAGGAGAAAGTCAGTGAAAATTAGAAAGGAGTATTGCTGAATCAAAGTTTCACATAAAGTGTAGACAGTTTATCATCAAATGAAGGTGGAGTTTGTGTGAGTGACATCATTATCAGATTAAGGTCAATGTCTAGTAATTGATTCCACTTTCAATCATCAAAAATTCCAACAAAGGGTTGAAAGATATAAATATGGATGTTGTGTTGCTGTCACTAGACATTTGGAAAGAAATTTACTACCAGGAGGATCCAGGTTTTAATTACTGATCCACAATGAAACTCACAGCAGGTAACCCTTCAAAACTTATTTAATATTATTTCAGTTAAGTGTAATCTTTAACATCCATCGTGAGATTTCATTTGTTTAACACATATTGAATGTGTCATTCCAGAGATCCGGGAACTCAGCTTTATTTTATTGTTCAGTGCAATTCATTGTGTTCCACTGCCCTTGAGGGAAAATGTGTGCACGGTGGCTGAGAACCTGGAACCTCAGAAACTCTTAATTGACCTTGTGAGTATATTTTAAGGTGCTTTGCGATTTTTATCTCATAATTTCTTATGAAACTTATAGTCAATGATAATGCCACCAAATTATTGTTCGTGGTTACTTTACACAACAAGTATTGACAAAACCCTGCTGAATATTCTTCTACACTTATTGTAGCACTTACTTATTTTTAATTGAAGTACATTGTTCTTTATTTCTGTATTATTTTCCAATAGAATTGTGTTTTCTCATTAAGATTAATTAGATAGAATCAGTGCATTCTTTGGTATTCTACATGTATTCATAAGCCACACCAAGACATATAATTTATTAGCATAATCTTATTTCCAACACATGCTTTATTGGTTTACACTTTCTTTTTTGGGATCAATATTTATATTTAGAACACTTTATGGAATTTCTGGATTAACTTCCTTTTTTCAGCCTGTCACTTTGGTGTTAAATTCTGCCAAGGTATTTTAATAGTGACGTATTCTTTTCTTCATTCAATTTTAAATAGACCGAGTATCTTGGATTTAATTCCGAACAATTGAATGAAAATAATCAAAGACCAACCATTCTAAGATTAGATGATGTGGATTCAATGTATAAAACTGGACACCTAGAAGAGTTCTACAAAGCCTTTCAACGTTTAAAACTGTACTTCTCCATGTTGTCTGTAGACAATAAACAACTGAAGAATGAACTGAAGTTTCATGGACGCCAAATTATGACAATCGTGCATGAGCTCAGTATGTCATTAGATACAACTCCTCCCTCTGTCTCCAGCCCAAATACACAAATAGAATCTGAATATGATAAGAAGAAATTCAGCTATGAAATAGTTAAGCTGTATGTAATGCAGTTGGATGAACTGAAAAAACGTTTATGTTTTGAGAAGTCACATTGATTATTTTTACTTGAAAATCAAGTTTTTAAACCCTTTTATATTTATAGCTAAAGTCTTATAGCAATTGAGTTGAAAATGTTGCTGTTTAACAAACAGCTGAGCTGTACTCTGTATTGTACAATGTATCGTAATATTGCTGAGGGGCAGTCACGTTTAAACTAACCTGACTTTCTAAGGCCAAAAAATCCCATTGCTGTAAATATTCATTTCTGTTACTTGGCAGCTGCTTGTAAATCAAAGTCCAGATCAGAAAACAAGATTTTTTTTCCTTGAAGCTACTTTTTTTATAGATAGTTTCTAACTGTCCAGTTGTCATTTTCTTGTTTTTTAAAATCAAAATCAACTAAGTACGATGTGCAATATAAATGTTGCACTCATTACAGACACACTATTTTGACCCCATGGTACACAATCTTTTTATTTATATGTTTTTAATTTTTATTTATTTATTTATTTGGTAGTATTCCTGTTGTTCTAGTACTGCCTGACAGCAGGTTGTTATGGAGAGGTGGGTATTACATGAGGTAAATTATTCCACATCCAATTTTCCCCTCTATCTTCCGATGGAGAACCGCAAGCCTAATGACCTAACTCAGAACTGATTACGTGCAACGTGAGGCAAAGGGAAGTCTTATGTACTTCTGTTACTCAATTGAATTAATTTCATGACTGATTATTTTACATGCTCATAACTTATATGTCAATTTAGTATGTGGGTAAAATACCTATTGAAATCTTATTAAAATGTATTTAATAGATTTTAGATGTTTATTTATGATGCTCTAAATTATGTTTATGTTATCAGAAAACCTCAAGTGTCAGACTTAAATATTATCAATTATCTTTGTTGATTTCTCTACACTCAATTGCAAATATCAACAGATTTAGCTGTAACCACAAATACGTTCAGTTTTAAAGCCCGAACCCAATTATTTGCCGTATATTCAAGTGATGTGGTCAGAATTGCAGCTGATGTTGGTTCTTCAGCCCTACTTTGAGAAAAAAATGAGAGTGATGTGTGAGAATTTGCACTTAATTATGATACATTTAAAATTCTGTCAAATATGCCTGTATTTGAAAACATTTAATCTCAAAACTATTTATTTTGCACTGAAATGTGTTTTTGATAACATTGTATTTGATATTTTATTAATGAAAAATACAGATATTATTTTATATTGTTCACACTGCAGCTAATTAGCAACGAAAAAATAAATGAATTCTATTTTGGATACTGACTGATTTCTGTGTACTGTGTTGTGAAGTTAACAAACACAAATTAACTGTTGGATCCATTATTTCTATCATATCATTAAAATGTCTACACTACATTTGAGATGTCCCAATAATGGAAGAATACCTACTTGGGGTGGGATCCTGCCTCCTTGACATCAATGTCATATCAGATTAGGTTTCCCACATTATGCTGATGTTTCTATACAGATGCACATCAGAATGGCTTTGTCCACATGCGAGTATCAGTTTCATCATTTGTAATACAAGGAAGAGGTTCAATTAAAAATACCTAGAAGGTTTCTCATAGCTATTGTGCCCTTCTTTTGCTTACTTTCTCTCCCAAGCTTGTACTCCCTTTATTCCTTGTCCTTAAGTTTTCTCCCTGTGTGAATTCAAATTATTCCTTTGCACGCAACAACTCCTTCAGTTGTTTCTGTACTGTGCTGGTGGTTTCTCTTCTCCAGTTTCTGGTAAAGATAGTCATACACACAGTGGATTTGTTCTCTAAGTACCTATAAATACACAACTTCAAAGCAAAGCTTTAGAATAAAAGTTTCTGTGCAATGGAACACATTAACCACAGATAGTCAGTTTCCTTTCTGCTGAGTCTCTTCTTGTAGCTGCACAAATGCAGCTGAGAAATGGGGATTGCTTTTAGTTTTAAAAGTCAATAAATAAAATTCATCTTATGATCTTCTAATTTTTCTTCCTTTTGGTCCAAACAAAGCAATATTTGTATCTATTCATTGGATAAATAATTTTTCCACTTTGCCGTTTCTACATTTGAATTTAAAACTGCTAATTTCACTGCTATACTTGGCCTGATTTACAATGGCAACAATCTATTAGTTTCATTTATTTACCTAGCCACCAGAGTTGGGTGATTGTCTCCAGATCTCCTGGTCCTACCAGTGAGTGAGAGTGTAAATCCTGCAATTAGGACTCAAGCCACAGACACCCTCCCACACTCCATCCCTGAAACAAACAGGTCAACAAAGTAGTTATGGTGTATATTTTGCATTCAGAGCAATGCACTAGTGGCGACAAAGCACCCTTCCTCTTGAACAAATTACTCCTATACTCACTGTAACACTTTCACAAGTGACAAGAACCTATAACCACTTGATGCACAGGGTACTGCTTGCAACATCTTGCCTCACTGACCTACCTGAGTTACAAATTCAATTTATAAACACAAAATTTGGCAGTGAAACTCTATGCCTCAGAATCAGCATATGTCTCTCAAATAGCCAATTACGCTGAAAGCCATGAATTTCTGAGACAGTTGTAGTGGTCTAAAAAGCACAATGCACATGGTCCTCATAAAAAGGCATCAGACCTTCCTAGGAGGGACCATTGTGCAGGTGGAGAGCAAGTTAATTGGCAAAAAATCAAGAGCCAGGTTATCAACTTACAACCCAGTTATTGCTGCCGAGTATCTGAAGGTCGAATGCACTGGAATGCTCCTCGTCCCCTCCAGCGAATCTCAAATATTTCAGATTGAAGGAGCTTTTACAAAATGGATGAAGTATTGTTGTATGGGGACTGAACCAGGTCTGCACCTCTCCACGTACAACATACAACAACATTTCATCCATTTTGTAAAAGCTCCTTCAACCTAAAAGTCCACATCAATCACATTACCCTCATCAACTCTCTTAGCTAACAAAGCAGAAAATACAAGCAAGTTAAGATCTCTTGAACTTCTCCTGCTGGCTTTCCTTTATTAACCTGTATTCGCCCAAATGACAGTAAGTCAGCTGTTTCTTTCTTTAAAGTGCATTAGTGAACCAAATGAGTTGATCATTTGGCTTTTCATTCCAGATTTTTATTGGATTCAAATTCCACTACATGCCAATGTTGGGATTTGACCCCAAGCCACTAGCGTGTTATGTGGGTCTTTGGAAATTACAAGTCCAGCAACAATACAATTAAGCCATTGTGTCCCGCAATGGTTTACTTAACAATGTTCCAAGGAATCTCTATGACACCGAGTATACATGGTTGGACAACCAGAAAGGGGGTGGCAGTGGGGTTGGCAGATAACTGGGAAGAAGCACAAAAGCAACTAAATTATTCAAATTATTTTACTATTTATTGAATTACTCAATAAATTCACTTATTATTGTTATTATTAATCAACCACAACCAAAATGTTTTTCAAATTTGAATTTTAGTGAAATTGTACAAAAAGCATAAGCACCTATTGACATAAATAAGAGATAACACAGAGTGGGGCTGGAGGAACACAGCAGGCCAAGCAGCATCAGAGGAGCAGGAAGGCTGACATTTCGGATCAGGGGCCTTCTTCAGAAATCTTCCAGCATCTGCAGTTCTTGCTATCTCAGCAACTATTGACAAATCCTTTTATTGAATTACAAATGTAAAATCATGCAAATTTGGGTCATACATCCAAAGATGTTGTCTGCCAAGTTGTTTAATATTTATTGAATGATTAAGAGGAAGTCAGATTTGTGTCTTATGGAACTGTGGGTATTTTCCCAATGAGATTGGTGGATAGTGGTATTGGAGTGGCTGGAGGGTAGAACTGGAGGCTGCCAGATTATCTGACTTTTTCTTATCTCTGTCAGGCTGATTTCTGTAAAATATGACACAGACGAGAGAATTACATATCATGATATCCAAATATCAAAAGGAAAATACAGAAATTATTTTCTGCTGGCACTTAACAATGGAAGTTACATCAAGGCAAAATGCTGCAGATGCTGACAATTTGAAATAAAAAACAACAAAGCGCTGGAGAATCTCAGCAGATTTGGCAGCTTCAGTGGAGAAAGGAACAGAGTTAACTTGCGAACTTGTCATTCTATTGCAACTTTTAAACAAAATCAATTTGAGTCCAGTATGGACTGTTCGGCTCAGAAATAAGTTGTCAGATCACAAACAAATACAAAAAATATTGAATGTCTATAAAGCTATGGTTGGAAATACCATGCTGTACCCTAGAATAACATTGAAACAAATTGATCTTACATATCAGGTATCTGAAATGGAATGCTTCTCTAGAACTACTTTTCAATGACACTGATCCATTGAAAATGTTAGAATCAGACTCCTGGCCCTTTCTGAAACTTCTGTTACATTTCCAGTTACATTCAACTAATCCTTGGTGAATAGATTTGGTCTTACAGTTCTCTATGTCACTTTGAAATGTAAGTGCTATGTCTTGAAAGCCCTCAATGGTTGCCACCTCATTAAACCTCAATTTTGTCTGGTCCGTTTCCTTCCAGCAATGAAAAGTGTACGTCCTTGCCACAAAAATACTAATCTAACAATCTGCATTGTTAACTATAACACACATCACAATATTGAATCTTTCCAGTTTCCTGAAGAAATAATCCCCTCATACTGAAGTTACTAACTTTAATTATGGCAATTGGCAAAACAGATGGATGACAACCTCTCATTTTTTTCCCCTGTCGTAATATACAAAAAGTCAGCATTTTGTTCCCATCCCATTATTTCACTTCAGTAGCTTACAGTCTCTAGTTTGAATGTTGGCATGCATCATTGGAAACTTTGAAGTTGTATGGATACCTCTACTGCCCATATTGTTATATAGGTGCTGGAAAAATTAAATAACATGGTATAGGGGAGTGCTGGAAGACTGCAGACCATTTGGCCAGTCCCAAAAATTAAAACTGTACTATTCAACTAGCCATATTCCCTCAAGTGTTTCTAATTTGCTCCACATAATTTGATCAAAACCATTCACCTTGCCTTCTTAAATCTAAATTCCACAGGCAAATGCATGCATTTTACCAGAGTCAAATGCATCACTTCCCCTAAGAACTTTGAATATTTAATAACTTCGCAATGGCATCTCCTCTCCTAAGTATATACCCCTAGGCTCTTCAATTACTTCCCATTGCTTAGTTTCCTAAACTACTAGTTTGAAAGAAGTGTTTGAAAATGTACAGGGAAAAAGCCTATGAAAGACATTGAGACAGCTCATTTGGAAAGTCTGATGACCTGTATAGCTTCCTTCTCCGTTTCAACATTTGGTGATTTTATGTTGTAAATGGCCAACCACCTGAGGTCAGATTATTCAATTCAAATGAATATGTTCTGCTGCCTTCACTTGTTTGGTAGGCAATTGTTCAGGAGTTTAGATGAGACATACTTGCATTTCTAGCATCTACTCTGTTTTCTTCATATTTGAATTGTTTTCTCCTTGATCTTTTTGTTTTAAATAATTTCTCAGCATGCCTTAAATTGTCCATCTGAGAATCAGAAGGAGGTACGTAATGGACATATCTTGCACTGTAACAAACTCCTATGTAATAGAGTGATGGATCTATACATCATGGAAACAGGCTCTCCAATCAAACATGGCGACCATAATCCCAAACTAACTGGTCCTCCTGTCTGTACTTGGCCCATATCTCTCCAAACATTTCTTATTCATGTACTAAATCAACTGTCTTTTAAACATTGTAATTGTATCCACATCCAACACTTCCTCTGGAAGTTCAATCCACACGAACCACTCTCTGTGTAAAGAAATTGCCCTTCATGTCTTCTTTAAATCTTTCTCCTGTCACCTTAAAAATATGCCTCCTAGTTTTGAACTCCCCCACGCTAGGGAAAAGACACCTGCCTTTTATATCTATATCCCTCATGATTTCATAAACCACTACAAGCTCACCCCTCAACCTCCTATGCTCCAGTAAAATAAGACCCAGACTATCCAGCCTCTCTTTATAACTCAGACTCTCCATATTAAGCAACATCCTGGTAAATCTCATCTGAACCCTCTTCAGCTTATTAAAGTTCTTCCAGAAGAGCCATCTCCAACGTCTCGTACAACATCAATATTACATCCCAACTCCTATACTCAAAGATCTGAGCAATGAAGGAAAGTGTGCTATATGCCTTCTTTACTACCCTATTTATATGTTACGCAAACATCAAAGAATTATGTACCTGAACCTCAAAGTCTCCCTGTTCTACAACACTACCCAGGGCCCTACTTTAAATTGTATAAATTCTGCCCTTGTTTGTTTTACCAAAATGCAATATCATCTGCCAATCCTCAGCCCATTGATCCGGTTGATCAAGATCTCTTTGTGATGTCAGATAACCATCTTCACTGTGCACTATATCACCAATTTTGATCTCATCTGCAAACTTATTAACCATGCCTTCTATATTCTCATCTAAATCATTTACATACCATACTGATCCCTGTGGAACACTACTGGTCACAGGCCTCCAGTCTGAAAAACAATCCTCCTCCATCACTCTCTGCTTCCTTCCGTTAAGCCAATTTTGTATCCAATTGGCAAGCTCATCCTGAAGCCCATGTGATCTAACTTTATTAATTTGTCTAACATGTGGAACCTCATCAAAGGCTTTATTAAAGCCCAAGTAAACAATGTCAACTGTCCTTTAGGGAAGGAAACTGCCACCCTTACCTGGTTTGGCCTACTTATGATTCCAGACCCACAGCAATGTGGTTGACTCTTAGCTGCCCTCTGGGAAATTAGGAATGGACAATAAATGCTGCCTAGCCAGTGACGCCCTGATCCCACAAATGAATAAAGGAAAATAAAGGAACTGCTCTGTCCTCGTCAATCTTTTTGGTTACTTCCTCAAATAAACTTGCTCAAGTTTGTGAGACATTATTTCCCTCGCACAAAACCATACTGACTATCGCTAATCACTCCTTGCCTCTCCAAATGCATACAAATCCTATCATTCAGAATCAGTTCCAACAACTTACTAATCCCTGAAGTCAGACTCACAGGCCGGTAGTTCCCATGCTTCACCTTACATCACTTCTTAAATAAAGGCACAACATTGGACACTCTTCAGTTATCTGGCACTTCGCATGTATTTATAGATGATGCAAATATTTCTGCAAGGGGCCCTGCAGTTTCCTCCCTAACTTCCCACAATGTCGTGGGAAACACGTGATCACGTCCTAGAGATTTATCTACTTTTATATTTTCTAAGACATCTAGCATTTCCTCTTCTGTAATGTGGACTGTTTTCAAAACATCAATATTTATTTCCCTGAGTTCTCAAGCCTCCAGTTACACATTAAAATCGACATGAAGTATTCATTTAGTATCGCTCCCATCTCCTGAGGTTCAACACAACAACAACCTTTTTGATCTTAAAGGGGCATTACTCTCTTGCTCTTAATGTCCTTGCCGAATCTTTGGATTACCCTTAACCTTGTCTGCCAAAGCGATAAGATAGCCCCTCTTTCCCTTCCTGATCTCCCTCTTAAAAATGCCCCTATATTCTTGATACTATTAAGAGATTCATTTGAACCAAAATATTCAAAATACGATTCTTCTTCATTCTTGACTAGAACCTCAGTATCTTTGTTCATCCATTGTTCTCTAACCCTACCAGTCTTACCTTTCACTCTAACAGGAACACAATGACTCTGAACTCTTGTTAGCATACTTTTGAAAGCTTCCCACTTACCAGACATCCCTTTACCTGCGAACAGTCTACTCCAATCAACTTTTAAAAATTTTTGTTCCATGCCATTAAAATTTGCCTTACTCCAATTAAAAGCTTTAATTTTTATGGAAGGCTTATCCTTTCCCATAACTATTTTAAAACAAATAGAGTTATGATCAGCAGACACAAAGTGTTCCCCTACTATCACTTCAGTCACTTGTCCCATCTTATTACCCAAGAGAAGACTCAGTTTGCTTCTTTTCTAGGAGGAACATTTACATATTGATAAAAAAAACTCTTGAACACATTTAACAAATACTTCACCATCCAAACTTTTAACACTACGGTAGTCCCAGTCAATGTTTGGAAAATTAAAATCACCCACTGTTACAATCTTATTAAGCTTAGATACATCTGAGATCTCTCTACATATTTGTTCCTCAATTTTCCTCTGACTAATGGGGTGGTCGCGAGTACAATCCCATCAAGGTGATCTTTCCCTTTTTATTTCTAATATCAACCCATGTATTTTCACTGGATGATTTTTCAGAAATATCTTCTCTAGTTGCAGCAGTAATGTTTTCCTTAATCAAAAACACCACTTCCCCTCCTTCCCTCCCCTTTTGCCTCTCTTTCTGTCCTTTCTATAGCACCTGAAACCTGGAGCTGCCAGTCCTGTCCATCCCTCAGCCAAGTTTCTGTAATAGCTATGACATCTCAATCTCATGTTCCCCAACATGAGCCGAGGTCATTAGCCTTACCTGTAAGACCCCTTACATTGAAATTAATGCAGTTTAGCACTTCAGAGTTACTTGATTCTCTGACTTGCTCTTGACTGTTTTTTTCAAATTAACTTGTTCTTTTCAGATTTAAAATTACCCCCATCGATCTTTCTATTTGCTTGGCTACTCAGGAATCACCTCACCCTAATGGCTTACAGTTTCCCTTGATGGAATTAGCAAATCTTTCTGCTAGGATATTTGTCCCTTTCCAGTACAGGTGAAACTCGTCCTTTTTGAACAGGTCTTTTCTCGAGAATGATCCAAGAATCTGAACGCCTGAACATTGCACCACTGCTTCAGCCATTGATTTATCTCCTTTCATTCTGTCCCTCATACGAGCTTGGCACCAGGAGTAAACCAAAGAATACTACTTCTGAGGTTCTGTTTTTTAATCTTCTACCTAGCCTATTATATTCAGTCTGTATGGCCTTAATCTTTTCCCTAACTATGTCATTTCTACCAATATATACAATAAATTCCGGTTTCTCACTCTCCCCTTTAACAACATGCTTCAAACAATTTGGGATGTCCTTAATCCTGGTATTAGGAAAGAAACATACTATCCTCGATTCATGCTCACTGCTGCGGAATCTCCTGTATGTGTTCTTGACAGGACAGTCCTCCATAAAAATTATTCTTTTAAATTTTGTCAAACCCCCTCTAACATAAGATTCATTCTTCATTTTCCAAGATCTGACTGCCTCTTCTATTTTCCTCTGAGGGACTATCCTTCTCAACAGTATCCAAAACTGAGTATCTGTTTAAGAGAGGAATAGCCACAGGAGACTTTTGAACTACCTTCTCATCTTAGCTGACAGTCACCCATTTATCTGACTGATCCTGCTGTGTAATCACTTCTTTAAATCTACTAGCCATCTAATTCTGCGTCTCTTGCATGCTCTCAATGATCAATACTGAAGGAATCGTGTCAAATTCATTTTAAAGTGCAGTTTTGTAGCCATACTGAAGGCATAGATAAATCTGTAAATATAATTAACATGCAGCCTATTATTCTAGTTATCCATTGGAGTTAATAAGTTTGTTTGAGTCAATGACTTTTACTGACCTATTTATTTCATCATCTTCATAGGCTAGAAGAATCACATGACACTTACCTCACATGGGGAACAACCTGTGTTCTGTTACCCAGCAACATGTAAAATAGAAGTTTAAGATGTCAGTGGTATTGACAGGGAAAATCCAGCACTTGATATGTCGGCTGCATAATTCTTCATACATCTTACACAAATTTGTTTCATCGTTGTGCTATTAATATTACCAAGTCAGTAGCTAAACAGCAGTGGCGAGAGTTTTTTGTTTGCGTTTACTGCAGATTCCTGGGCACTGGTTGGTAAAGGCACATTCCGGATTATTGGGACAGGAAAGCCCAAATTGAGTGCTGGACTAGGGCAAGGCGACACATCTTGGGAGAGAGATCCAGAGAATGCCTCTCCCCTTGTTATAAATACATTTATTACTGGCCAGCCAAAAAAAATCACACATTTCCAGACATTTTGGAAGTTCTTTATATTAATGTAAAGAAAGATTAAGTAGCAATTATTTTAATTAATTTATTTATAACTGTTCTTTTGAGTTCTAATATTTTGAAATAAATACTGAATGGATCCTTTCAATAAACATATTTGCTCATTTTAATCAGTTGTTGCTGATCTCGCATCAGTATGACATCCTTTTCCTCCCTTCATCAGCACATTATCTTATCATCACCACACATCTTTGTGTGGATTACTCAGTGCTTGATTAACCCACAAGTAGAAACAGTAAAACCAGTACAGGTGCCACTTAGACTAGTGAATATGCTCATTTGACAAATGATTTCCATGGGCTGATTCTGCTGGCCAGGTTTGGGATGCTCTCACAGGGAGTATTGGCTAGGAAACCTGATGACACACACTGTCTCAAGCATTTGAATGATTGGATATTAAACCAGGTCACAATTCTTTGAGTCGTTGCTTATTCCAAGGACGTGACTATGGAATTCAGCCTCTATGCATCATGCAGTGCAAGGTCTGATAAAGATAAAGGCGGAAGATTGTTTAACATTGTTTTATCTCTCTGAGATCTTACTCTAAGACAAAAATAAAACTGTTTTTATTTCTGCCTGTATCACTGTTAATCTGCCTCCAATATATTCTTTTCCAGAATGCATTTCCTGGCCTGCCAGTGCCACTCTAGTAATATGCTTTGTCTGCATTTAACTCACTCCTTTTATGTGGGGTAAGTACCTAGTCGCTACTTAACAGCACATGGGGAACAACCCATATTCTATTACTCTGAACATGTCAATATCACTGACATTTTAAACATCTGCATGACACAGAAAATCCCACAGTTGACCTGACAGATCAAACACATAATTCCCCGTGGATCTTCCACTAATATTTTTCATTGACATGTCATTAATATCACTTAGCTCTCAGTCCTACTTTTTATTTCTGGCATCAAGCTTTCTTTGTAGCAGTTCTTTCGATACGTATAAAATAAGAGCATAAGTAGGCCATTCAGCCCTTTGAACTTGCTTCACCATTCAGTATGATCATGGCTGATCATCCAACTCAGTACCCTCTCCCTGTTTTCTACCAATACCCTTTGAATCCTTTAGACCTATGAACTACACCCATATCCTTCTCGAAAATATTCAATGTTTTGGCCTCAACTGCTTTCGGTGGCATAAAATTCTATTGGCTCATCACTAACAGGATGAAGAAATTTCTCCTTGTCTCAGTCCCAAATGACCTACCCATATCCTTACATTATGACCTCTGGTTCTGGACTCCCTGGTAAGTGTGAACATCCTTCCTGCATTTATGCTGTCCAGTCCTGTTAGAATGTTGTAGCTATCTATGAAATCCTCCCTCATTCTTCTAAACTCCTGCGAATATAGTCCTAACGGATGTAGTCTCTCTTAATACATCAGTCCTGCCTTTACAGGAAGTAGGAATCTTGTCTTTTGGCATCTTTGAAACTATCCTGCCTGTCCAGCTAACTCAGTCAGGTTATCATTTGATGTCTGCTTATCACCCAAGAATCAATACTAAAAAAATGCAGAAGTGCAACAACATCTGCACAAGAAGTGTAGAAAGTAAATATCTCAAGAGTTACCAGGGCATCCCATGATGCCAAATGCCCTTTTTGCAATCCTTCAAATTGGTAGCCATAAGATTGACCTTTAAAAGGCTTGTTTTCTTGTCTAAAGATGAATTAGCCAAGCTTTCCTCAAATAATTTTATTCAAACTTTGCTTTGAATCTAGAGGAGTGGGTAAGGTGAAGTCCCCACGATAAGTATTCAGCATCATGTAGAGAAGCAGGCGACAGGTGGACCCTGTGACAGGCATCAGCATTACCTAGAGAAGTAGGCGACAGACCCCATGCAGAAATAGAACTAGTTTCATTGGAGCTAATTGGAGTGGGTTCTTGCTCAATTGCAGAGAAACGTTTGAGCTGTTTGGTGAATCTCTAGTAAGCAGTTAAGGCCCCTTTTATTCTTAAGTTTTAACACAGTCTGCATCTTTGTGGCAAAGTTAATAAACAAATAAATAAATCATCAACTAAATCAAATTAAGGATGTCAGAGCAGGCGATACATCAAGGCTGCAGTATGTGGGAGCTCCTGAATACCATTGTGATCCACCTTTAATGAAATACATCTGTAGCAAGTGTTTGACATTCAAGCAAATTCTGCTCAGAGTTTATGAGCTGGAAGCTGAACCACAGACACTTTGATGCATCAGGGTTAGGGAACGTTACTTGGATTCTTTGCACCGGGAGGCAGGCATGCCACTGAAATTAGGTCATCTGATTTGCTCGGGGACAGGAAGGTGTGACTGTGAGTGAGTCAGGAGACCCAGAAAGCAGCAGTGCAGCAGTGTCAGCCTGACCATAGCCTGTCAGAATATCCATTTGTCCAATACCATTAGGTATGAGATTCTCTCAGCCTATGTGGATGAGAACAGAGTGAACGAACAAACTGACAATGGCACCATGGAACAGGTGTACATTCAAGGGGAGGGAGCAACAAAAAATGTTGCAATATTAATAGAGGATAGTATAGTGAGCAGGGATTGACAGTTTTCTGTGCAGCGAGCCTCAAGGCTGTTGTTGCATGCCCGGTGCATGGGTTTTTAACATCTGTTCAAGGCTGGAAAGGACCTTGGAGTCATCGTGATCCATGTACGTACCAACAGTATCGATAGAGGAGGTTCTGCACAGACAATATTAGGTCAAGACACTAAATTAAACAGCAAAAATTCAAAGGTCATAATCTCCAGATTATAATCTGAACGATGTGAAAAATTGGCATCGGGTACATGAAACTAGAGAGATGAATCCATGACTGATGGGAGGGAGAAATACGTTCTGGTTTGTGGGCCATTGGCATCAGCAGTGGGGAGCTGTACCATTGGGATAGTCTACACCTGAACCATGCTTGGGTCAGTTTTCTTGCAAACACTTAATTAGAAAAGGGATCATTGTTTTTAAAGTAAATAGTGGGGGAAAGGGATCAAATATAGAAAGATGTGGTATGTACTCAGAGTATTCATATGGCTGGTCCAGTTAAGATTCTGGTCATTGGTAACCACCAAGATTTTGACGGTAACTGAGTAATATCACCCGGCACAAAGTACATTTATTTACAGTACCTACAGAATAATGGTCAGAACAGTGAGTTCTCATATCCCAAATTACAGGTAAGGCTACCTAATGTTCATGTAGAAAATTAATATAAACTACTTAGCTATTTTACATCAACTTCCATGTGGTAAAACATACAGTAAAAGTGTTCATGCTCTGTCTGCCTGATAATAGTAAACTCACAGGATACCTGCTAATCGTTAGTTATAACCACAAGAGGATACTGCATCGTTAATGTAACATTTTCTATCATTGGTGCTCATTACCAACGCTGAGAAATTCATCAGTGTTTGTGTTATCTACAGATCTGTTTCCTGGAAAAGTGAAGTTGTGATCAAACCATAGCTTTGATAGGAGTGTGAAGCAGTGGAAAGAGTAGGTAATGTGATAACATGTTAGATTAGCTAGAACTCTGGAATTCTAGAACTCAGGGGGGTCTTCCCCTTCTGAATTTTCAAAATGCCATATTTCTAACGTCAGAGAGAATCATAAGGAATGAGCCAACGTTTGGAGTTTCCCCTGCGAGTCTGAAGCGCAGATTAGTAAGTCATAGAACCGTACAGCACAGATGAGGCTGTTTGGCTTGTGTTATCCAAGATGCCCCACCAGCCTGTGCTTTTCCCATAGCTAGGAATTTCCCATTGAGGAAACTAGATTTGAAAGAAAAGAAAACCTCCCACCTAGTTCTTTTGCTAGTGAACTTAAAGCTACATCCACTGGTTATAAACCCTTCAGCTAGGTTCTCCTTCCTTAGTTATCAAAACACTTAATAACTTTGAATACTTCTCTTAGTACATCCTTGGAGAACAATCTCAGCTTCATAGGTTTCTCCATATAGCTGAAGTTCTGCATCCTTGGTATCAAACTCCTCTGCAAGGACTTGGCATACTAGACCATCACACCACAAGATATAATACTAGTCCTATATCATACGGTCTGATGGTCTCAGTCGGCCAAGTCCTTGCAGAGGGGGTTTCCCAAATGACATAGTGTTAGATAAAATAGTTCTTCCTAATGCTTTAGAAACATTTGCCATACATTCCTTGCTTCTGTATTCTATACCAATTGGTGGCATCTTCTCAGGTCTGGAACAAGACAGGCTAAAGTGAGAAATTTGGGAGAATTACGTGAGTAGCCCAGTGAGGCTATTTTCAATTTCAGGAGCAACAAGTCTCATTTTCTAATTAATTTTCAGGCATCAAGATGAGATTCTTGCTAATGAAGAGCAAGAACAAGATTGGCAGGGCGTGGTGAACCAGATTTATAATTCAGAGGATGAAGTATTCAGCCTTCTAACAGACACAACAGGGAGTGAGGTTGTTCATAAAGAAATGCAGTCGATGGAGCGTAATTGTGGACACAGAGATGGTTTGAGGTGAGTATACTTCAATGCTAGAAGTATCAGAACTAAGGCGGATGAACTTAGAGCATGGGTGGGCACTTAGAACTACCATGTTGTGGCCATTCCAGAAACTTGGGTAACTCAGGGAGAGGAATGCTTGTTGGAAGTTCTGGGATTTAGATGCTTTAACAGAAATAGGGAGAGTGGAAAAAGAGGCGGGGGAGTGGCATTGCTAGTCAGGGCTGGTATAGCAGCTACTGAAAGGCAGTTCGAGAATGATATGTCTACAGAGTCAGTTTGGGTTGAGGTCAGGAACAAGAAAGGAGCAGTCACTTTGTTGGGGGTTTTTTACAGATCCTCTAACAGTTGCAGAGAAGTGGAGGAGTGGATTGGGAGGCAGATACTGGAAAGGTGCAGAAGTCACAGGTTTGTAGTCATGGGTAACTTCAACTTTCCAAATATCGATTGGAAACATTTTAGTTGTAATAGTTTAGATGGAGCGGATTTTGTCCAGTGTATTCAGGAAGGATTCCTGACACGATATGTAGATAGACCAACACGAGGAGAGGCCACTTTGGATTTGGTGCTTGACAATGAACCAGGCCAAGTGTTAGACCTGTTGGTAGGAGAGCATTTTGGCAGTAGCGATCATAAGTCTGTTACTTCTACAATAGTCATGGAAAAGGATAGGTACACACAGCAGGGTAAGATTTATAATTGAGGGAAGGGTAATTATAATTCTGTTAGGCAAGAACTGGGTAACATAAATTGGGAACAGATGCCGTCAGGGAAGAGCACTATTGAAATGCGGGAGCCTTGGTTCTCGAGAGAGGTTGAACAACTGGTTAAGAGGAAGAAGGATGCTTATGTAAGGTTTAGGAAACAAGGAACGGAAAAGGCTCTAGAGGGATACAAGTTATCCAGGAAGCAGCTGAAGAAAGGTCTTAGGAGAGCTATAAGGGGGCATGAGAAAACCTTGGCAGATAGGATCAAGGAAAACTCCAACGCTTTTTACATGTATGTGAGGAATAAGAGAATGACCAGAGAAAGGGTAGGGCCAATCAAGGATTGTAAAGGGAATCCTTGAGCCTAAGGAGATAGGAGAGGTCCTTAATGAACATTTTTCTTTGGTACTCACAACTGAGAGGCGCCTAGTTGTACAGGAGGACAGTGTGAAACAGACTGGTAGGCTTGAGAAGGTCGAAGTTGGTAAGGAAGATATGCTAGGAATTTTGAGGAAGTTGAAGATAGATAAGTCCCCTGGGCCTGATGGGATTTATCCAAGGATTCTATGGGAAGCGAGGGGAGAGCTCGCAGGGCCTTTGGCGATGATCTTTTTGTCCTCACCGTCCATGGGTATAGTGCCAGAAGATTGGAGAGGGGCAAACGTCATTCCCTTGTTCAAAAAAGGGAATAGGGATAACCCTGGAAATTACAGGCCAGTTAGTCTTACATCTGTGGTGAGCAAATTATTGGAAAGGGCTCTAAGAGATAGGATTTATGATCACTTGGAAAGGCACAGTTTGATTCGTGATAGTCAGCATGGATTTGTGAGGGGTAGATCATGCCTCACAAACCTTATTGAATTCTTTGAAGAGGTGACCAAACATGTGGATGAATGTCGAGCAGTGGATGTGGTATACATGGATTTAAGTAAGGCGTTTGATAAGGTTCCCCATGGTAGGCTCATGCAGAAAGTAAGGAGGCATGGGATGGGGGAAATGTGGCAGATTGGATTCAGAATTGGCTGACCCTTAGAAGACAAAGGGTGATAGTGGACAGAAAATATTCAACATGGTGCTCAGTTACGAGTGGTGTACCACAAGGATCTGTTCTGGGCCCTCTTCTATTTGTGATTTTTGTAAATGATTTGGACGAAGGAATGGAAGGGTGGATTAGCAAGTTCGTGGTCGATACGAAGGTGGGTCGCATTGTGGATAGTGCGGAGGGCTGTTCTAGGTTACAAAGGGGCATTGATAGGATGCAGAGCTGGGCTGAGAAGTGGCAGATGGAGTTTAATCCTGAAAAGTGTGAGGTGATTCATTTTGGAAGGACAAACTTGAAAGCAGAATACAGGGTTAACGGAAAGATTCTTGGCAGTGTGGAGGAGCAGAGGGATCTTGGGGTTCATGTTCACAGTTCCCTGAAAACTGCCACCCAGGTGGATAGAGTTGTTAAGAAGGCGTATGGTGTGTTAGCTTTCATTAATAGAGGGATTGAGTTCAAGAGCCGTGAAGTTATGCTCCAGCTATACAAAAGCCTGGTTCGGCCACATCTGGAGTAGTGTGTCCAGTTCAGGTCGCCTCATTACAGGAAAGATGTGGAGGCATTGGAAAAGGTGCAGAGGAGATTTACCAGGATGTTGCTTGGAATGGAGGGAAGGTCTTATGAGGAAAGGTTGAGAGAGCTAGGGCTTTTCTGTTTAGAATGACGAAGGATGAGAAGTGACTTGATAGAGGTGTACAAATTGATCAGAGGTATAGATAGAGTGGACAGCCAGAGAATTTTTCCTAGGGTGGAGATAACTATTACAAGGGGGCATAGTTTTAAAGTGAGTGGAGGTAGATACAGGGGAGACCTCAGAGGTAGATTCTTCACTAAGAGTGGTAGGGGTGTGGAATGCATTGCCGGAGAGGGTAGTGGAGTCAGCCTCATTACGGGCATTTAAGCGGCTATTAGATAGGCATATGGATGATAGTATAAGGTAGGGGTGGAGGTCAGACAGACCTTAGGATTAGGGTAAAAGTTCGGCACAACATCTTGGGCCGAAGGGCCTGTACTGTGCTGTACTGTTCTATGTTCTATGTAAGAACCTATTATTACGGGTTATCGCTCATTATATCCTCAAAAATATAAGATGGGATCAAGTAAAACCCTAAGGCTCTCTGTAAGTATATTAAGAGTAAGAGGATTACCAGGAAAAGAGTGGGACTTACTAGAGACCAAAGGGGCAACCTGTATGTGGAGCCAATGTTTGTGGGTGAGGTCTTAACCAATATTTCTCATCTTTTTTTTCCTTTATTCATTCATGGGATGAGGGCATCTCTGGTTAAGCAGCATTTATTGCCCATCCCTAATTGCCCAGAAGGCAGTTAAGAGTCAACCACATTGCTGTAGGTCTGGAGTCACATGTAGGCCAGACCAGGTAAGGATGGCCGTTTCCTTCCCTCGAGGACATTAGTGAATCAGATGGGTTTTTCCTTACAATTGGCAATTGATTCATGGTCATCATTAGATTCTCAATTCCAGATATTTTACTGAATTCAAATTCCACCTGGGATTCAAACCCAGGTCCCCATAACATTATCAGGGTCTCTTTTTGACAGTCCAGCGATAATACCAATAGGCCATCACCTCCCCAACATTGTCTTCACCAAAGAGGAAGACATTTGTCTCAAAGATGTCTGAATACAAAAGTGAGAAAGCTATGTTTTAGTTGCACAGAGTCTCTTCAGTTGTCTGTGTGGAGTTTGCACATTCTCCCCGTGTCTGCATGGGTTTCCTCCGGGTGCTCCGGTTTCCTCCCACAGTCCAAAGATGTACAGGCTAGGTGGACTTGCCATGCTAAATTGCCCTGTCGTGTTCAGGGATGTGTAGATTAGGTGGGTTTATAGGGGGATGGGTCTAGGTTGGATGCTCTGAGGGTTGGCGCGGGCTTGTTGGGCTGAAGGGCTTGTTTCCACACTGTAGGGATTCTATGATCTATGGTAGCCAGGGACTTTAGTTGGGATGGTAAGGTTCGAGAACGTAGTGAGGTTAATAAAGAGGTGGTATTGGATATTTTAGTAGACATTCAGTGCATAAATCACCAGGGCCTGATAAATGTATCCCAGGCTGCTACACGAGGCAAGCAAGGAGTTTGCTGGGGCCCTGGCGGAGATATTTAATAGGTTGTTGGCCACAGGTGAAGTGCTGGATGACTGGGGAATAGCTCACGTGGTTCTCTTGGTCAAGAAGGACAGCAGAGAGTGCCACATGCATCCACTCCCTCCACCACCAATGCTCAGTAGCAGCAATGTGTACTATCTACAAGATGCACTGCAGAAATTCACCAAATATGTCCAGACAGCACCTTCTAAACCCATGACCACTTCCATCAAGAAGGCCAAGGGCAGCAAATATTATGGGAACATTGCTCCCTTCAAGTTCCCCTCCGAGCCACTCACCATCCTGACTTGGAAATATAATGCCATTCCTTCACCGTCACTGGGTCAAAATCCTGGAATTGCCTCCCTATGGAGTTGTGGGTCAACCCACAGCAGGTGGACTGCAGCAGTTCAAGGCGGCAGTTCACCACCATCTTCTCAAGGGCAACTAGGGATGGGTAATAAATACTGGCCAGCCAGCAACACCCACATCCCACAAATGAATAAAAAAAACTTTCCCACTTGCTAGATAATAACTAGACACTGAGAATTCCCAACATGAAAGTCAGAATGGCTACATGGTGACTCCAGCTCAACTGCTTGATCATCCAGACCTGATCACAGCGTTTAAGAACTAATTAGATGAACAATTGAAACATCATAGCAAACCGGGCTCTTGTGGTACAGTGGCAGTGTCTCAAACACTGCCTCTTAGCTCAGAGGTAAAGTCCCACCTATTCCAGAGGTATGTTATAATGTCTCTGAGCAGATTGATTAGAAAATATCTACAAAGTTATGGGCCACATACTGGCAAATGGCTGTAGAGCAGAAGATGCTTGATGATTAGCACAGAAGTAAAATTCTATGACATAAGCAGAAAGAGGTTCTGCGAGTTGGCATGAGGAATTGGTTTCCAAGTTAAGAAGTAGAATTTCAAAAGTAATAACTTCCTACTTACTACGTGAGCCATATGGAGACTGACATTGGACAAATCCAATTAGAGAGATGAGTTCATGGCTTAAAGACTGGTGTTGGCAAAGTGAGTTCCTATTCCTGACCACTGATATCAATACTGGGAAGATGAGGCTATACCACGGGATGGTCTGCATGTGAACCATGCTGGAACTGGGATTTGTAGCAAGCTACATGCAACTCATACATAGTTACAGTAAAGAATGAGGCCATGCAGCCTTTTAGATCCACACTGGTCCAACTGGATAGTTTCTCAGAAGAGCACAGTCTGGAGCCAGAGATCAGGCTATACTCAATCGGGTAGGTAAGACAGGATTGATAAATTGCCTCAAAGTGAAGGGATGCCTATCTGGCAGCAATCATAATATGACTGAATCTTACACAAGGAGAAAAGTGGGTTCAAGATTAGTATTTTAAAATCAAGTAAGGGCAATTATGATGACACCAAAACAAAAGTAAATGAAGTGAATTGGCAGACAAAGGTTAAGGGATAGGTCAAAAGAGGTGCATTGACAGACACTTAAGGCGATATTTCATAATATACAGAATCGATACATGCCATGAGAGAAAAATTCAAAGGCTAGGACCAACAACTCATGGTTATCTTAAAAAAGGTAAAAGGTAGTATCGACCTCAAAGAGAAAGCATTTTGTAAAGATGACTGGCACATCAAAAGATTGAACAGAATATTTTCTGAAAAGTAATGAATTATTAAAAGATTTAATGGGGGAAGTTACAATATGAGAGACAGCTAGCTAGTAATAGAAAAACATGTTAGAAGTTTCTATAAGAGAGTTAACAAAGTAACTACTGGACCTACAGAATGAGAAGATGGGGAATTAAAGTAATAATGAAAGTTAAGAAAATAGTAGATGAACTGAGCAGGTATTTTGGATTCACGACATAGGATACAAGTAACATCCCAGAAATAGCTTTAAATTAGAAAATGCATAAGAAACTCAAGAAACCAGTAGTCACCAGGGAAGTGGTCCTGAGCACATTGTTGGAGCTATAGGCAGACACATCCACAGGTCCTAACAGACTTTATTTTGGAGTGCTTTTTATAAAAAAAAGGCTAGTATGATAGTTGATTTGTTTCTTTTTTAATTTTCCAATTAAGGTTCAATTCAATTGGAAATTAGTAAATAAAACACCTTTTATTTGAAAAGGGAGGGAGATTGAATGCAGAACACTGAATGCAATTAGTTTAACATCTGTAATAGGGAAAATGCCAGAAGCCATTACTAAAATGGTTACGGCAAGACATTTTCTTAAAAAAAAGGCAAGGAAATTAAGTGGAGTCAACATGGATTGTGAAAGAGAAATCATGGTTTATCTGTTGGCATTCAGAATACATGCCCAAAATAATCTTTGGTTCTCTGCTTAATGAAAAACTATCTCTACCTTAAAAATATTCAATGACTGAGTCCACAGTCTTCTAACACAGAGACGTCCAAAGTTGCATAACCCTCTAATGGAAAAAAAAAATCCCCATATCTATCATGAAAGGACGATCCCAAATTTTAAAAGAGCATTCCTTAGTTCTGGACTCGGCCTCAAGACGAAACATCCTTTCCACATCCACCTTATTAAGACCATTAAGGATCTTATAAACTTCAATCGACTCACCCCTCATTATTCTAAACTCCAGTGAAAACAAGCCCAGCCTGTTGAATCTGTCTTCATAAGACAACCTATTCATTCCGACTAACAATCTAATAAGCTTCCTCTGAACGGTCTCCCAGTGCATTTAAAAAAAATGCCAAAAAGTTTGAAATTTTGAAAAGCAAAATCAACATTAGTAATTGAGAAAATTCCCAATGGCTGGGTAAAACCCAAGTGTGGCTCAATTAAACTCCCAGAGACTCAGCAACGTTACAGTAAAGCACTTATACATGAGCCAGAGAATAGTAGGAACTGCCGATGCTGGAGAATCTGAGATAACACGGTGTAGAGCTGGATGAACACAGCAGGCCAAGCAGCAGCAGAGGAAGGGTCTCAACCCAAAACATCAGCTTTCCTGCTCCTCTGATGCTGCTTGGCCTGCTGTGTTCATTCAGCTCTACACCTTGTTATCTATACATGAGCCAATGCATATTTATGCCATGGTTTTCATGTTTGCAAGGTATTCCAAACATTTCGCTGTTGGTTTTGTAGATATGCAAGGCAACCAATAGTATACAGAAAGCTTTCAAATACAATGAAATGATTTCAACAATAATCTTATTATTTATGTTTATTGAAGGATGAATTTGACAAGGTCATCATCTGAATTCCTCAGAGAAAACACTATGTCCAACAACACAAGATTTCTTTTAGTTTGAAGTATGAGCCTGGATCATGTACATTAATTCCAGATTAGGCCAGGAACTTGGGCTTTTCTGGTTTCAAGGTGAGAATACAACCAGTCTAAACTGGCACCAAACCATGAATACTTGTAATAGATGCAGATGGATGATCATTCCCTGGAACAAAGGAGAGAGTTAACCTTATCAATGATGTTCATAACCCAAGAAATAATTTTACAACATTACGGAGCTGTTGAGAGGTGAATAGCAGAGCTGCACTTAAGGGGAAGCTGAATACATACATGAGGGAAAAATTACACTAAAAGAGTATTGAACATTAATGCACAAATGTTAGGTGAAATAAGGCAAGAGAAAGCTTGCGTGACGCATAGACATTGGCATTGACCACTTGAACTGAATTTTAGAATGTCATAATTCTTGTTAATTCCACGCCTGAAACAGTGAGTCAGGTCGACTGACTATACTTCTGCACAACTACCCTACTATTGGTGCAGGGGAACAGGTTTTTTTAAAAAAAAAATGTAATTGCAAGAGTGGTAGACAAAAGTTGACACATACTGACACCATTTCACACCATTAGAAAAACAGTTTGGTTAAGGTAGTGCAGGTACTTTATGTAGCAAATGGACAATTCACTGGGACATCACAAAGATGCAAATTGCACAAAAATTCTGGAGATATTAATTTAAATGTTTTTTTTTACCTAAAGTCCTCCTTTACTCTATCATGGCATATGGACATTGTTGACAAGGACAAAACTAATGGCTCCCAAATGGCCTGGGATTTCTGAGGGCAGTTAAGAGTTAACCACATTGAATTGGATCTGGAGACAGATTTAGGTAAGGATAGCAAATTTCCTTCCCTAAAGGACATTAATGAATCAGATTTTTATGACTAAGAATGAGTGATTGATTGTTTCATGGTTATAATTGCTGAGACTAGGTTTCAATTCCACATATTGTTAATTGAATTTAAATTCCACTCACTGCCATGGTAGCAGTTCAGCCATGTATCCAAAGCATTAGCCTGGACCTCTGAATTACTAGTCCAGCAATATTATCTCAAAATCACCATCCTCCCCTGCAAGGCAGTCAATAACTTCTCACTGTAGCAAGATTTATAGCGGAAGGATGTCAAAGAACGATAAATCTCAGGTACTGCTGAGGAAAAAGGACTTGCTGAGGAAGAGATCATCCGCGAGCCAATTAGCAATGTTGTGTCATGCAGTAAAAATAGTTGCTTCCATTGGAATTTGGCATTCTTGCAATTCTGCCCTAATGAGGGAAAAGCTTCAACAGCATCTCTCTTTTTGTTTCAGCAATGCTCAAGCTCTGCATCACCAATCAACTACGTACACAAGAAATCATACGATTTCATCTGTTTCCAGTCACTGCATGTGTGGATACGATCCTGAAAGTGTTTGGTGGGAATCCCAATCTGATGTAGCCTTTTCAGTTGTCTCAAATATATGTGACCCCACACAAACCCCTTCTAAAAATAAATTTGTTGGCTACCCTTGAACTAAGCTAATAGTAACACTCCAAAGTAACATTTTTAATGTAAATGTTAAATTTAATTAACATTAAAAAGTCTCATTACCTAATTACTTTTTTCATTGCCAATCCTATCATATTGTCTTTATATCATTCTTCATTCACAAATATAATGTAATTTCTCACAAAGTGGATCAAGGAGTGAAGAAAATTAAATGTGCGGAAAGAACACGGTTCTGTTCCTACAAATCTTTTTAATACTCGAACAGAACAAACTGTCAAAAAACATGTCAGGAAGTGATAGCAGCAGACAGAGGTGGATTCATTAATATCAGTGATAAAAGCTGCATACCATCCCAAGATGTCACCAGCCAATCACTCACTTCTACTATTGATCATACAGGCAGTTCACATCAATGTGGGCTGATCCAAAACATACCTTGTAGGATCGGAAAAGAAGGAAATTAGGAGAAACATTCTCTTTTTTCCACTTATTGTGAAGCATCAACACCTTGGAAGTATAATATCACACACAAAACATGAATAAATCTGTAAATGTTTTATTCATTTCAACCTCTGAACATCTGTTTACCTAAATAGCCCAACAATCAAAGTATTTTCTCTTTGAATATCACCCTCACATCAGGGGTTTTTAGACAGGCATTTACAGGATGGTAGATCAATGTAAACCAAAACTATTCTTGATCCTTTCTGGTGTCACATTTCCACCATAATTACTTCTCAAGCAGGATCTTTGCCCTTTATCCCCATATTCAAAATATTGACGTTCCTTTACATTATCTTGCTGAACATTATTTTCAGAGTTCTCAGCCTTGCAAATCCTAACTGCAATATCATTCAGCATCCATATTATTTCCTCTCAAAATATATACTGATGTCCTCCAGGGGTTGCAATGAGGACCATAGCTCTCCATGACCTATATTACTGGCCCAGTCTTGGGTGTATAGGTGCAGTTCTAACATTGGTGGATGATACAATATTGCAAGTATTTTTAATTGAGTGCTCAACAAAATAAACAGAGAGAAACTGTACCAATTGATTGGAAGTCAAGATCTAAAGGACACTGATTTGAGGTTGAATGAAAAAAATCAAAATTGGTATGACAAAAATCAAATTTTTAATTGCAGCAAGTAATTAGGATCTGGAGACACATTCACCTATGGCTTTCAAAAGAGAATTCGATGATTATTTGAACCTATACAGACATGATCAGCTGAACGGCTACAGTTCAGATTGCAGCCATTCTACGATACCCATTTAAATAAGGGCATGTTGTACAATTCCGTGCAATTTGATGTGCCTTAAATATTGGGCATAATCAAGGCATCCTGCAAGCTGGTTCAAACTTGACTCGGGGTGACATGTATATTATGTTAATGCGCTGTGGTATTATTATATAGAAATACGCAAACTTGCAAGCATCTTACAAATGAAATCATTTTTCAAAATACCAAAATTGCAGAAAAGTCAAAAGACATATTATTCATTTAAGTAGGTTCAAAGTTCAAGACAGTTTCAAACATTTCTATCAAGAACTTGGACATTTAATGATCTTGGGTTGTATTTAAACCTTTTGGTCACCTTTCACAAATAGTGTACACAAAAGTCAGAGAAAGAGGCACACCAAAATACACTAATAGCATTAGATTTCCAAACACAAATTTATGCAAATATAAAATACAGGTAGAAGCATTTGGCAGATAATTACATCAGGATTCATGTAACCAACACAACCAAAAAGCAAAAATAAAATTTCACTAGCATATTATTAGATTTCTGACATTGTGATTATTGTAACAACTAAAGGACATTAACTACACAGTCAATTTGGTTATTTGAATGAACTTATCTCAGATAGAAACTACCAATTAAATCACTCTTCTAACCTAAACTCAGAGATAGTAGGAACTGCCGATGCTGGAGAATCTGAGATAACAAGGTGCAGAGCTGGATGAACAGTGCGTTCGCATGGGTGCCTCACACAACAGCTGATAACCAGACACAAAGAAACTTAGTAAGTGTTTTTTAATGTATTTATTATAAAAACTACATTCAATGGTTGCATGTTACAGTTGAGAACAGCGGTTCGAAGGATTCAAAGTGAGCTCGTAGCCATCGTGTCATGTTTCTTCAAAGCTTATAAGGGACGATAATTTATACTTAATATAATCACAACTGACTGAACCAAAATCATGCATTCAAAGGCTTTGCTCACTTAGTAAGGCAAAAGATCATGGGATATTGAAAAGATCTCATACTAAACAGCGTACACTAATGGAGAAATACAGAAGGACTTACACCAACACATCGAAAAACAAGTGTTCTACACATGGATTTACATCAAATTGTTTGTCCCTCAGTCTATCAGCTTTATTTCTCTCTTTGCCTTTTCAATCACAGAATAATTAGTCCAAAGCCCAGGACTAACATCCACTATGATCTGCCTACCCCAATCAATTTAAATTTCTCTCCCATCCCAAAGTTCTGTTTTTCAACCACAAATGCCTTGTATTTCCTGGAAAATAGAACAATATTTATTGAATTCATTTGCCAAGTATTTCTTGCTTTATCTCTCAGGAAAAAATTGAAAAATGCCAAAAAAGAAATCAGTGCACAATAACATGCAGAAAAACAAGAGCTTCCATATATTTTAAAACAAACCATCAGAAGAAACAATTTGAATATAAATTTGTGAAAATCATTCCAGTGTTTACATGAAGGCATGAATATGGATAAATACATTTTGGGAGGAAGAAGAAAGAGTAATAAGAGTATTAATAGGGTGACAGAACAAAATGGACCTGGAGTAGAGTTTGCAGATCACTAGAATTGGTGAGATAAGATAAAAATATGCATAAGTTTCTTTCTAGGAAGAATAGAATTGAAAAGCAGTGAAATTTTTTTCAATTTCTATCACCCCTTTGATTGACTTGATTTAAATTACTATGCACAGTTCTAGTCTCCATATTATAAAATAGGAATAGAGCCATCAAAGAAGGTGCAAAAAAAAATCACAAGGATTATACCAAAATGGAGAGAATTTACCTATCAGGATAGGCTGAACAGCATGGGACTCTTCCTTCTTAGACAGAAGGCCAAGGGCTGACCTCATAAAAGGTCTCTAAAATTATGTGGGGTTTGATAGAGTGAACCATAGAGTATATGCTTCCATTTGCGTGAGTGACCAAAACTAGAACTCAGACTTAAGATACCAATTCATTCTGAAGCCAGATTGTGAAGTAGGAAACCACTGATTTTTTACTTCATTTTAAATTTATTTATAGAATGTTACATTATGTTTAAATCCTCTCTAATCAACATCCAGTATGTCAGAAGTCTCTGCGCATGTGCTCAAGGTACTTAATGCCCTTCAACTTAATAATAAAATGAACATACAATTACCAGATTCTCCTCTTCAATTCAGTCAGTTATTTTCTTGAAATCAAAATATAGAAAACAAACAATATTTCCAAAAAAACAAAAAGGTAGTGAAAAAAAATATTTTCCCTCCTATTCTACACACATTCCATAATAAAAGATGCCCGTCTTCTGGGACAGGCAACAGTGTCTTTTCAATCAAATTTCCTTTCTGTAAGGAAGCTATGGACTGTTCTCCCATATTATCTGGAGATTCTTTCCAGCATCTTGTTTACACCATCATGATCAATCACACTTTTTGTTGAATATACATCTTTTGATCATCTATAGAATATTCAACAGACAAGCAATTCTCATTGTCCCTTGTACAGTATTTAATAAAATATTTGATAAGTAGAATGTCATATCTATTGTTTCTACAAGAGCTTCCCAGTGAAGCTACTCTTTATAGTTTCTTAGTTTCCCAGACCAAGAAACAAAATTTTCTATTTTCACCCATTGAGGTTATAAACCCAGCTGCATACACAAAAACCACCTGGAAGACTGGCATGAGGTATCATGTCCGTTGGGTGCTCCAAGGCTGGAAACTCAAGTATGCATTTCTCCATATTCAATTTTTTAACTGTTTCAATTGCCCCTCAAACATCCTCAATTATAGCATATTTCACTTGAGTACTTAGTTCCAACACATCAAAACTGGGTGCATAGCCAACTGAAATGCCCAAACACGCTAACAACTGTTTCTTCTTTACACATAAAACCAGTTTTCTGTGATGACCCAGCAGAATTTATCAGGTTGCAAATAACGCCTAAGTGAGACTGTTGTTTCAAAGTTAATTCCAACTTATTCTGCTTAATGTTTAAGCCTATACATTTGAAGTTTCCTCAAAGCCCAACCCAAATGTTAAACATAGTTATAATTATTGCTCAAATTCCACAGGACCCCTCATAGAAAATTACTGATATTCATCAAAAAGATGCTTGAGAGTTTCTCTCTGTGGTACTGGTAGAGCAATACTGGATCTGCAAGACAGATCTAAATACCATAACCCCTAATGTATCATTCAATTCATTAATGCATTTGTGTGATTTCCACAGCTTCCCTTTTACACTGCCCACCTCTTCAGGTGATTTCAAAAACAATTCTCTCTGAAATGTTTGCCCTTTTAGAAATGCAGCTCTATATCAACCAACTTACTTTTCCATGAACACGTGAACACATCGATCACTGCCGCTTTTCTAAATCCTGAGCCACTAGTCTCTCTTTAGTCTCAAACATCCAATCTGGAAGGACACTTTTCATACATATTCATCCATGGATGAGGCTCACGATCCTCTACCTGGCACTTCTCCTGACAACACTCTGTTCAAGCTTCTAGTTTTAGTAGCATTCCCATATGTCCTGTAGCCCTAGTTCTATTCTAGTCAAGCTACAATCTCTACCTGTCCTTCTATGTCTTTCTGAACATACACTAGAGGCTCTCTCCCTTTATCATGCCATTATACAATAGTTTCCTCATGCAAATCATTCTGGTTCCAATTTGAGAGTATAGACCTATGTTTCTTCTTTCCACTGTTTCACCACATTTTGCCAATCTTACCTCTTATCCATCTTCTTGCATATTTAGCCCATATATGAACTTGCTGTTAGCTTTCCCTGCTCTGGCTACAGAAGTCGCAATTCTCCATTCACTGGGTCCTTCAGGTATATACATCACTCAAGTACCCAGTCTAGATAGTTGCACACAACAGTCCTGTTTCGTGTATCTGTATCATGCAGTCTAATGTAATCTGAATCATTATCTAGTGGGCTATTCCTCATAACTGTAAAACAGATGTGTGTAATTACTACATACCCCATTGCTTTCTATTAATTGTTCAGATTTCTGGAAGTTTGTAACCAGCCTTGCTGACCAGGATGAAAGGTACTTTAATAATGTGACTACTACATTCAAGAATCACTTTCTTTCCATCACATCCTTCTACCTTCACTGGACCTTTCCACTCTCTTTTAAGTGGTGCTGTTTTAAGTATACTAAATCTTCAGGATTAACGTTTATCTTGGACAGTCTAATGAGATGTTTTACAGCTCACAGATCTTCTCAGAGACTTCCACCTTGATGGGTATCCTTCTTCCTACATGCAAAGCATTCAAGCACATGAGAAAGACGGAACCAACGTTTGTCTCTTCTTTCAAGCAGCACAGAAGGTATTTTGGGACTCCTCTCACAGATCAATTGAGGAGGACAATAGCTGTCAGCATGTGAAGCAAGTATTTTGCATGGAGTGTCCACATCACAGCAGTCCTTAACTTGCCATTTAGTTAATCAGCTAAGGTCTTACAGCGGGTTTCACTGATTATTGCAAGATTTCTTTCAGAGTTCTCCGCTAAAAGGTCAGAATTTTGATATTTTTGCATGTCTCTCACCATTACTAAATTCCCAGTCTTTGACAGTCAGAAACTTAGATACTGTTTCCAGTGAAGTCCCAATCCATTTTACGAGGATTATATCTACAATCCCCCTTTTGTATTTACCATGCATGACTATGAAAAGACCAGATCTGGCTGTGACATCTACAAAACATAAAATTTCAATGATTTAGTACAACACCTTTAAATCCATGACTACTACTTAATTAATGCGTGAGAGAATGAAAGACACACAATGGAATATGGCTGTGTCTTCCGATACTTCTTACATTGCATTTTCCACTACACTCTTCGACAAGCTTTCAGCACTCACTATCAATCATATTTACATCCTTCAGCAAGATTTTGACTCTGCAACAAAGGATGAATAAATTGTCTGTGTAACTTTAAGACAATCTGATTTTTCTCTCAACTTTTTAATCACCTGATGTTATTAGCACTTATCTAAAATTCTGATTAGAAATATTAGGCAGTGTTTCGGGGATGTAGTAATCTACGGACTCTCCAAAAAAATTGCTTTATCATGTTCCATGTTTGATTTCACTTGGGATTTTTTTTTCAGGGAAGCCTTGCTCAGCAGTCAGGTAACTTACTGTACAATACATCCATACTTATAAAAGGTAGCTAATTTCATTGACTTTTCCTGGAATAACTATTCTTTTCAGCAACTTTAACTTGTTGTCATCTCCTAAATCGAAATAAATAGAACTTTCATAATGCCTCTTTTTACTTCAATCCTAAACATTTTTAATCAATATGTTCCATTCACGAAGGGGAAACCACCACCTACCATGGCAAAGTAATTCTGCAATGAATACATTAATACTGGATTAAAACTTCCTATGACTAGGACAATTCCCTCAAACTGACCACCATCATCTTAACTTCCAAAGTTGGTGTGTCACGTGTTACTTCAAAAACCCTGTTAATCTGTTTTCAGTAATCCATTCCAAGTCACATCTTCAGTACCCATTAACTTTTGCCCAGGTATTTATGTATCTGATATTGCTACTCCAATTCTATTGTCTGCCAGATCAGTAAAAAAGATCAAAAATACCTTAGTCTCCAGTCCTTCTATTTCTACCACTTCTGATGTACAAGCACCAATGCCTCATATCTGACTGATCACTAAATGTCGCAATCATCCTTTGTGGACATTGCAGAAAGTCCCATTTGCATCATCAAAACTGCTAGAAATGACTGCACCCACTGTTTTTTTTCAAAGCAACAGTTAAGGCCAGGAGTCTGTGTGAGAGACTTCAGCACAATCCAACAGCTTAAATGCAAACACCAAATGAGGAATCTCCAAACTGAATTTCCGCATTCTGTTTTATTGTCTGTTAAAGTCCACGATATATTCTGAAAGACAGTATGATTTTTGAAAACTACTGAAGTCTTACCATGTCTTATAATCAACTAACATGTTAGCTTTCTATTAAATTTCATGGATGAAATTTACAAGAAGTTCTAACCTTTCTTCTATATCCAACTGACAGGCACCTAGCTAATAAAATACTTTGCTTTGGATTTGTTTTGTTAGAAAGTGGAAATGACAAGGCCACACTATGTCTGCTTCAGTAAGAATATAGCCCATGTCTACATATCCACTCTGCCACTAGTCATAAGGTTCAGATTCAGAGAACATCGATGGGTAATCATATCCTTACAATTTATATAGGTTTTCAGCCTTTTTTTTTTTTTAAAAAGAACGTAACTCACATTACAATCTTCTTTCCACAAAAAAAAATTCCTTCCTTTCTGACAAACCATCTTAATTCATTCTGAAGACCGATGAAGTAGGAAGCCAGACTCCAACCTTTTATGTAATACCAGAATAATTTCTAAATGCAATATTACATATCCCGGTCTCCTTCCTAACCAACTTATTTGAACCTAATTAACAAGCAGAAAACTATTCCTATTATTGTTCAGTTCTACATGTCATTGTCTACTGAGAGTACAGAGCAATGGTGGGGGTCAGGAGCATTGGAATAGAAATACTGACCTGTTTCTGTGCTGTAGTGCCATAATTTAATTTTAAAAGTCTTGTACAGACGTAAAACAGATGGCAGGCACTTAAACTCGTAAGAACACCTGATTTAACCAAAGTACGGTGTTTCAACTGCCGTATTTGTGATTTCTGATGGGTTCTTTTCCAGAGTAGGAGAATGGCTGGAATTCACCATAAACAGCAAGACACTTTCTTCATAAAATATTAAAGTAGCTTTGAAAGGTCACTTGTTTAAACTAAAGAAATAAATACCTGCACCACAAAGCTTGCACCTTCAATTTGTGACAAGTTTGTTTGTTGAATAAGGTAGAATTCTATGAAATTTCTAAACACTACAATTTTGAGGCTTCTGGTCCACTAGTAAAACCTATGTAAGTTTTCAAAAACTATCCTTAAGAGAGGCAGTTGGTACATGAAAGCAGACATAAACATTTTTTCTTCTGGACCAGAAAGCAACGTGGAGTGGAGTCGATGTTGGGACTAGTAGTAACTTGAACTTGGGTACGCAAGTAAGAAATTCAAAGTTTACAGAGGACATGAAACTCAGAAATGCGGGCAACAAAGTTAGTAGGACGTCAAGGGGATGTTGACAGACTGGTGAAATGGGCAGACACACGGCAGATTAAATTTAGTGGAATTAAGTATGTAATGGTAGGAAAAATGGGGAGGCAATAACTAAACTGCACAGTGGGCACAGGAGTGAAAGGACCTGAGGGGTGTATAGGTATGCACATTTTTGAAGGTGGCCGGAGAAGTTGAGACCATTTGAAAAGACATGCAAAATCACTGTCATTACAATTAGCGGTAAAGAATACAAAAGCAAAGAATAAAAACAAAAGGCTGGACATATTGCGTCACAGTATCTGTGAAAAGAAAATCTGTAGAAACAGGAACAGGTTTTAAGCAACTAAAGCGAGAGAGGCAGTGGGAGGTAGGTAAAACAAAAGGGAAGAACTGTGATTGAATGGAAGGCAAGAGAGATTAAATGATAACAGGAATGATGGTGCAAAGTAAAAGAAAACTTTCAGTTCAACAACTTTGGATCATCGTCACTGCCTTTTTTTTGGATAGCTGATGTAGGTAGTGATTTTATCATGCCCATTTATATTTCCTCTGAACTCATCTTTTGTTTCTCTATATAATTACCATCTCCATTTTCCCTTGTCTTTGGTTATTTAATCTCTCTTGCCTTCTTCCATCACAGGCCTATGCCTTTTATTTTTCCTCCATCCCTTCTCTTCCTCAGTATTTGCTTAAAACTGCGAACATCTTTAATGACCTTTCCCCAAAATGGAAAACATCAACTCGGGTGGTTAAATCTTCTTTGTTCATCAGCAGCATGTGAAGTTTACATTTTTAAAGAGCAAGCTATGATGCACTACTGAAAGATTGGAAGCAGATTAGATAGTACTTTTTAAAAGAAACTGGAATAAGGACTTGAAAGGGAAAATATTGTAGGGATGAGTAGAAACAGGAAGGGAGTAGGTCTAATTACATAACTCTTTCAAAAGTACAGGTGAAATGAACCAAATTGAGTTTTTTTAAAAATAGCATAAGAGGCCAAGTTAAAAAAGACATTCAGTTCATCAACTAGCACTGTACCACATCTCATGACCAAATTTAATATTCCCCCTTCCCCTAAAAGGCACTTGTTTGAGTTCCACAAGTGCTGTCAACTCTGGCACTTTCTCCAAATATGGGCGTACGACTTTATTACTAGCAGAATGCTCATGGTGACATCAGAACCAAATGGGATTCTGATCCTCACTCAACACACTCACATTTTACTGTTAGTATTAGGCATGTTCCTAACCCATGATTTCTAATGCCTACCATGGCAAATGTACCAATTATTTAGATGTTATCGTTTATCTGTCACTTCAGCAACCTCGAAGATCTTTCTTGCCTATGGGCTCAATGCCACAACAAGCAACAATAGGTGTAGGAGTATTCCATTCAGTCTGTTGAGTCTGCTTCACCCTTCAATAAGATCATGGCTTATCTCACTGTGGCTTTAAGTTTGCACTTGGTACATTTACTAAAAAACCACCTGGACTGCACAGGGAAGCTTTTTTCTTTAAAAGGAAGTAGTTTGTTTGTACACACTGCCCACTGTACATTTACATGGTCTTAATCAGATGACCACCAAAATCAAAGTCAAAAATAAGAATTGGCTTCTACTTTATTTAATAAAATATAAATGAAGCTTTAATACATCATGGTTCTAAATAGAAAATGTGTAGATAAGACCAGAACCCTAAAACAATTATGTACACCAATTAAGTTTCAGATTTTGCACAAAATTGCATACAGAATCTAGTTTGAGCATGTAACCATCACTTTGTTTTCCAATGTCTAATCCAATACAACCACATCACAATTAAGGTTTCTGCCACATCATTACAAAAACATAATTTATTATTCTTTAAAATGAAGATTTTTCTTTCCTTCAGGGAACATTCAAAATTTTCTAATGAATGGACTTGGCTTTTTCTTCCCAATAACACAAGGAAGGTGATTCTATGCACTGATGTGAGATATATGAGCACTTTTCTACTAGTAACACATTATCTGGATAACATGATTCATACCTGTTCACTGGTGAACCAGAACAGGGGTTAAATGCAAAAACACTTGCTTTTACATCAGTTAAGTATTTTCTTTGGTTCTTTTAACATAAAGTCCGCACTTTCCTCAGAAAGTTTACTGGGGGGAGGAGTGGGGAATCAAAGGATAGTATTGAGGCCTTAGAATTGAAAAAAAAACAAACATTGTATATATTCAAAAACATATTTCCTTTAAGGTGACTTGTGTTAAATTCATTACATTTTGATTTAATAGTAATTTACAAAACATACAGACAGTATAACTTAGGCTTTCATAAGCCACCAACAACAATGTCTTATTGCTGTGCACAAGGCTTGCAGCTTATGTGTACCTGAGTTTAACTTTTTTCTTGTTCAGAGTAATGCACTGATAAAGAATGTTGAATTATTAGAGATAAACCTTCTGATTTTTCTTTTGGAGGATGTGTCCTGGTAAACATGCTAGTTTCCTAAATAAAAGAGAAATCAACTGAGAGGATACGTAGCTTTTGGGGCTGAAGATAAATGAAATAGTTGTACTCCAAACTTTGGAAACAATCTGAAATTTTGGAACAAAGAAAATATCTTGATTAAATAATAAATGCTCATGTTTCACAAAGAACAATGCTAAAAGGAGTTTGCATATATTAGCAACAACCTTAATACCATCTATCTGCTCTCTTTCCTTCCCCAGGTTAACATAATGGGGTTGTGCACTGTATTGATGCTGCCTTGTACAGCAGAAAATGAACAAGTATTACTTGAGCCAAATACGAGCTGAAATGCACATGGCCTCCAGACACTGATATTCACAGATACAGGTTGCCATAACTTTGATCATTTGGTGTTAATTATGGGTTTACCCTTAAAATCAGAAGGCTTATTCAAGGAGGAACATTTAAGACCCAGCCATTCGGTTTAGGTTGCTCAAATATCCAGATCACAGCTTTCCATTTTCATTAAAGTGCAAAAGTCACAGACAGGAAGAAGGAAAATAGCATATTACTTATGCTTTTACACCAGGACGGTTATCTCCAACCATGAGACTCTCACGTTTCACAGGAAATGCCATGCAATACAAGTTGATGCTATGAATCTCCACTGATATTACTGATCCGGTTTACTGCTTGCGTTGCTTGTTCAGGCATCAGTGATGGATCTGACAAAATGGATGTAGTAGTGCTAAGTTTACGAAGCGTGGTCAGTACCACTGAAACAAACAAACAAAAAAAAAAGATATTAGGTTGATGATTCATCAAGCATATAACGTTCATTTGGATATGAAAATATCAATAAAGCTCAAGATTTCCTAGGCAGCAGGAGAGAAGATTATTGACTGCTCAAAGGGCATATTGACAGTGATAAAAAGTGGGGAAACAGAAAAAACCACACATTCTGACAACATTCCTTATTGCATGAATTGCTGTGCCACTTTGGAGGTGTACAACCTACTGGAGCAGAAAGCAATAGTCATTCTAATAATTACACCATTGTGTTCATATTTTAACAAAAAAACACACTGAATTTAACAGAAGTATCTTCCCGAGCAAAATGTGACCAATCCGCCGAAGTCTGAATTCTACTGTTTTCTAATTGACATGGGTAGTGTAGTGGCATTCTAGTACTGCTCATATTCCACCAATGCTCTAAAAAGTGGATCAGATAAGACGACCTCTGAAGATTATTTCTTCTGATTTCAAGACCAACCTCTATTGCATAAGAAATAAACCAAAAAGGTTTAAATAGTTCAAACATTTCTCAGACTAATTTCTGCATCAGGCCACAGAATAATTTCTGGATCAGTTCATAACAAAATTCTAATACTTCTGGGGCCTTTACTACATTTGCTTTGTTTACGCTACCAAGTAGATTGTGTTTTTTCAAAAGTTCACTGCATTTGTGAAATATAATTGTCACAGCCTTCGTAATATTTATTATATGCTTAGGATTTTTCCAGATACCGAAATCCATTATTCAATCACAGGTAATACATAATTATTGCAGCAGCTATATCTTTCAGAATTCAAAGATGTAGGCTGTCAGTCTTATGAACGTATCAGCTGCTAGTCTCGCTAGTTTTGCCAGTATTATTCCTTAACTAGTCATGAATTAAGTTCCTCGCTATAATTAGATACCGTATTTCTTGTATATTGTTGTGTCTTCTGTTGTGAAGGTGTAAGTCTCAATCTAACTTGCCAAACACTCCAAATTCTATGTAATTTGCATTATATTCAAGATTCTTGTGTCAGATTTAAGTACATCATTTTTTAACTGAAATTCCTTCACGTAATGATCATTCTTCCCCAGATGACCTCCTAACAGTTTACTAATTAAACCTTACCCATTACAGAAGAGTAAATAGCATGTTCCCTGGTTAGTTTGATGAGCTATCATTCTGGGAAAGTGTCCTTAATGCATTCCATTAACTTAGTCTATATTCTATTCCAACTAGATGTTTGCAGTCTATATTAAGGATAAAACATATAACAATTGTGTGCATCAGCTTTGTTACATTTGACTCATGTCTTGAATGGTAATTCAAGGGGTGGCATGGTGGCACAGTGGTTAGCGCTGCTGCCTCACAGCGCCAGGGACCCAGGTTCGATTCCAGCCTCGGGCGACTGTCTGTGTGGAGTTTGCACATTCTCCCTGTGTCTGTGTGGGTTTCCTCCGGGTGCTCCGGTTTCCTCCCACAGTCCAAAGATGTGCAGGCTAGGTGGATTGGCCATGCTAAATTGCCCATAGCGTTCAGGGAGGTGTAGATTAGGTGGGATGCTCTGAGGTTCAGTGTGGACTTGCTGGGCCGAAGGGCCTGTTTCCACACTGTGGGGATTCTATTCTATTAGCGAGCCATAGAGTCCTACAGCCCAAACTGGTCTATGCCGACCAAAATGTCCATCCACACTAACCCCATTTCCCTGCACTTGGCCGATATCCTTCTAAACCTTTCCTATCCATGTATTTGTCCAAATGTCTTTTAAATGTTGTTAACGTACCTGCCTCAATACTTCCACTGGTAGCTCATTCCATACACGTACCACCCTCTGTGTAAAAAATGTTGCCCCTCAGGTTCCCAAGTATTCTTTCTCCTCTTACCTTAAACTGATGCCCTCTAGTCCTCGATCTCCCCAACCCTGGGAAAAAGACTGAATGCATTCACCCTATCCATACCTTTCATGATCTTATATACTTCTGTAAGACCCCCCTCAATCTTCCACACTCTAAAGAAAAAAGTCCTAGTTTGTCCAACCTCTCCCTATAACTCAGTCCCTTGAGGCCTTAAAGGCTGTTGAACATGAGAAAGATCGCAGTTTATTTGAGAGACAACTCCATTTGTTTTAACTTGTTCCATATCCTTAATATCCTTTCTTAAAGATCTGTTAATCTCAAAGTCCTAAAAATGCCATATGATCCACCAACTGTAGCCTATGTGGGAGAAAAATTTCATTTTTGTCTATCGTTTAGATTAAAAAGGATTTCCTGTTTTCATCTCTGAAAAGCCTTGCTCAGATGTGAAGACCGCATCCCCATGTGCTACAAACCTAACAGTACAATAGCTTTTCTGCAACTTTTACATGAAATTCCCCTTTCTTCTGGAGTTCTCTGCCTTGAGACAAGTCTGACCCACAGCGACATTTGAAAGTTACATCAGAGGTAGACAGTGTTGTTAAGAAGGCTTTTAGCATGTTTGCTTTCATTACTCAGACTATTGAGTATAGGAGTTCGGACATAATCTTGAGGTTGTACAGGACGCTGGTGAGGTCTCATCCGCCGTACTGTGGGCAGTTTTGGTTGCCTTGTCATAGGAAGGATATTATCAAACCAGAGAGAGTTCAGAAAAGATTTACCAGGATGTTGCCAGGGATGGAGGATTTAAATTATAAAAATAGGCTGGATAGGCCAGGAACTTTTTCACTGGAGCATAGAGGTTGAGGGGTGACCTTACAGAGATTTATAAAATCATGAGGGGCATAGATAAGGTGAATAGCAAAAGGTCTTTCACCTAAGGTGGAGGAGTTCAAAACACAGGGGGCATATTTTTACAGTGAGAGGAGAAAAATTTGAAAAGGACATGGGGGCAAATTCTTTACACAGGGAATGGTTCATGTGTGGAATGAACTGCCAGAGATAGTTGTGGATGCAGGTCCAGTTACAACGTTTAAAAGACATTTGGATATGTACATGAGTAGGAAAGGTTTGGAGGGATATGGGCCAAATACAGACAGGTGGGACTAGTTTAGTTTGGGAACATGGTCAGTGTAGATTAGTTGGACCAAAAGGTCTGTTTCCATGCTGCATGACTATGATTCTGTGACATGATCTCCACCACAAATCGGACAAAAAGATAGATCTTAAACAGACACCAGCTGGAAAAAGTATTTAACTCCACACAGTTCAAACTGATCTCAGTCACACCTGTCCTTAATCAACTGACCCACTCCAAGAAGTCTGAGTTGCAGTGGCGACATACACTTTTATATTAATATTGTAGCCTGGAGTTAGTGCAGAGTAAGTTTTCCATTTTTCCCCATCACAGTTCTGACCAGAAACCTCTCCTGTTCTTACTTCCTGCAGACAAAAGGAGGTGTTCCTTGATATGGTCCACCAGTATCTGGCATTACACCAGCACTGAAACTCACAGAGCACATTATTCATTTGTGTGATCGTTGGCTGCAGGCAGCATGTCAATCATTCTCAATCAACCTACGACAGCAAATTTCACAATACTGTCCAACATCAGATACGGTTCTGCTATTAGACAACATATACTAAATAATCCTGATGATGCTAAGAATTACATTGGAAATCAATTTAAGATCAGTCAGGATCACAGTGTGGTTCATTAGTGTGTGAAAGAAATTACACATACAGAACCCTGTTCTTTGGACACAAAGGTAGTTTGTCCATTTTCATACAGGAAAGGATTATGGAAACTGTCGATCCCTGCTGCATTTCCATGGCAACATTTTAAACGATTCGGGTCCACTTGCCCGATCTGAATTTAATCAGCTAAGATGGACAATTACCTACATCTCCATGTTAACTAAGATCCAACCAATCAGAACTCTGTTCTTGTGCTGACTAAATTAGAGTTCCCTTTTTAAACTCATGTTCAAGTCATGATGAGTGCAATACACAAAGTTCAACTTAGTGTCCCCTTTTACCAACGTTTTAAGTTCTTTAATTTTTTTTCTTTCTTGGATTTGAAGCAGATGACTCCATACCAAACTCCATATACTAGCTTCATGGAATCACTTACACAATGTCCCTTTGTAAGGTTTTTTTCCATGTTCATGACTTACACATTTTCTAACTTGGTGTAATTTGAAAACATGAATATACAACCCTTTTTACTTCCATCTAAGTTATTGATATATAGTGAAAATCTAAAGCTCAGCACAGATCTCTGTAGGCATTATGTTCTACCAGAGAGTCAGGATAAGGGAACATTTTCTTTCTCCCACCTACCAAACAATTACTCATATCACAAAGTTACACAGAAATTTCTTTCATTTCTCTGTGGACGCAACCTAGAAGTTAAGCTTAAACATATGTCCGTTCTGGCATTCATTCTGCTGACTCAACACATGCTGAATTTTTACTGAGATGTGTAGAAAAGATGCCCAAATGTTAAATTAACATAAATCAACTGAGGTTACAGTGGAAGTTCAGAACCCACGCCAAATATTTATCTTCTTCAAGTCTGAAAATTTAAACTTCAATTCATTCAACCATAATGTGGTACACTGGACACATCAACTCTAAGAACCTGAAACTGGTGGAGTTTTTCAATTACAGCGACTACTTTTCATTCAAACATATAGAAAATATAGTTCATTCATCAACAAGTGCTTTGATCCTGACTCTTTCATCTCCGGATTTGACAGTTCTGTCGCTACTCAGATTATAGAGGCTTTCACTCAGGATGCTAAACCTTAATAAAGGAAACTATGAGGATATGCGGCACGAATTGGCCTTGATATATTGGGGAGCGTTACTTAAGGAGATGACAGTGGACAGGCAACGGCTAACATTCAAGGGACGCAGGGGGGAACTGCAACAACTGTTTATTCCTGTCTGTCGCAAAAGCAAAATGGGTAAGAGCACCAATCCATGGCTTACAAAGGAAATAAGAGGCAGTATCTGATTCAAGGAAGAAGCACACAGATTGGCCAAGAAAAATAATAAATCTGAGAACTGGGAGCAGTTTAGAATTCAGTAAAGAAAGATCAAGAGATTGATTAAGAAGGGGAAAATAGAGTACAAAAGTATGCTTGCAGGAAACATAAAGACTGATGCTCAGAGTTTCTATAGGTATGTGAAGAGAAAGAGATTGGTAAAGATAAATGTAAGTCCCCTACAGACAGAAACAGGGGAATGGATAATAGGGGACAAAGAAATGGCTGAGGAACTGAATACATACTTTGGTTCTGTCTTCACAAAACAGGACACAAATGAGATACCAGAAATGTTGGAGGATGCAAGATTTAGTGAGATGGAAGGACTGAAGGAGATCAGTAAAGAAATGGTGCTGGGAAAATTGTTGGGATCGAAGGCTGATAAATCCCCAGGACCTGATAATCTATATCCCAGAATACTTAAGGAAGTAGCTCTAGAAATAGTGGATGCATAGGTGGTCATCTTCCAGGATTCTATAGACTGTGGAATGGTTCCTGCAGATTGGAGGGTGGCTAATGTCACTCCAATATTCAAAAAGGGAGGTAGAGAGACAACAGGGAATTATAGATCGGTGAGCCTAACATCAGTAGTGGGGAAAATTCTCGAATTCATTGTCAAGGATTTTATTGCACAGCATTTAGAAAGCAGTAGCAGGATCAGATACAGTCAGCCTGGATTTATGAAGAGGAAATCACCCTTGACAAATCTGTTGGGATTTTATGAAGATGTAACTAGTAGAATTGACAAGGGGGAGCCAGTCCATAAGACCATAAGACATAGGAGTGGAAGTAAGGCCATTCGGCCCATTGAGTCCACTCCGCCATTTAATCAACGTAATATATTTGAACTTTCAGAAAGCGTTTGACAAAGTCCCACATAAGAGATTAATGTTGCAAGATTAAAGTGCATGGGATTGGGGGAAGTATACTGAGATGGAGAGAAAACTGGTGAGCAGGCAGGAAACAAACAGTAGGAATTAATGGGTCCTTTTCAAATTGGCAGGCAGTAACTAGTGGGGTGCCACAGAGATTGATGCTGGGACCCCAGCTATTCACAATATATATTAATAATTTGGTTGAGGGAAGAAAATGTAACATCTCCAAATTTGCAGATGATACCAAGTTGGGAGGGGCGAGGGGGAGGGTGAACTGTGATGAGGATGCAGAGATCCTTCAGTATGATCTCGACAGGTTGGGTGAGTGGGCAAATCAACAGCAGATGCAGTATCATTTGGATTAATGTGAGGTTATTCATTTCGGAAGCAAAAACAAGGCGGCAGATTACTACCTGAAGGCTTGTAAATTGGGAGAGGGGAGCGTGTACCAGTTGCTGAAGGTGCATATGCAGGTGCAGCAGGAGTAAAGAAGGCAAATGGTATGTTGGCCTTCATTGTGAGAGGTTTCGAATACAGGAGCAGGGATGTGTTGTTGCAGTTATACAGGGCCACGGGGAGGCCACATCTGGAATATTATGTGCACTTTTGGTCTCCTTTCCTGAGAAAGGATACTCTTGCTCTCAAGGGAGTGCAGCAAAAGTTTACCAGGCTAATTCTATGGATGGCAGGGTCTGACGTATGAGGAGAGACTGACCAGGTTGGGATTGTTTTTGCTAGAGTTCAGATGAATGAGGTGGTGTGGGGCGGGCAGGGGTGCGGCGGGATCTCAGAGACTTATAAAAGTCTAACAGGACTGGACAGGGTAGATGCAGGAAGGATGTTCCTGATGGTGGGTGTGTCCAGAGCCAGGGGTCAGAGTATGAGGATTCAGGGTAGACGATTTAGGATGAAGATGAGGAGACATTTCTTCACCTAAAGAGTGGTGAGCCTGTGGAATTCATCATCACAGGAAGTAGTTGATGCTAAAACACTGAATGTATTCAAGAGGCAACTACAGCAGTGGGGGCAAATGGGATCAAAGGTTATGGTGAGAAAGCAGGATTAGGCTATTGAGTTGGACGATCAGCAATGATCATGAAGAATGGTGGAGCAGGCACAAAGGGCCCAATGGCCTCCTCCTGCTCCTATCTTCTACGTTTCTATGCCATAGAGATGTTACTGAAGCTAATGCAGTCGAGCTAAATTACTGAATAATTTTCTGTACTTTTGAATATGGATATGTCTCTTCATTCCACGGAAGTTGTAAATAAGTTAACCAACGCTGTTGATTTTCCTCCAGAATTTATTCACCTCTATATTTCAAATTGTATCTCCACTTATGAGCACATTAAAGATCACTTAAATTATAAGGGCAGCTTAGTGTCTCAGTGATTAGCATTGCTACCTCAAAGTGCCAGAAAACTCGGTTTAAGATAACAAAGTGTAGAGCTGGATGAACACAGCAGACCAGGCAGCATCAGCGGAGCAGGAAGGCTGACATTTCAGGTCTGGACCTTTCTTCAGAAATGGGGGAGGGGGAGGAGGCTCTGAAATAAGTAAATAGAGAGAGGGGGAGGCGATGATAGAAGGTGGATAGAGGAGCAGACAGGTCAAGGAGGCAGGCCTGTCCGTCTTCTATCCACTCAACTGCTCCTCTGTCCACATTCCATCATCACCTTCCCCTCTCTCTATTTATTTCAGAGTGCCCTTCCCCTCCCCCATTTCTGAAGAAGGGTCCAGGCCTGAAACGTCAGCTTTCCTGCTCCTCTGATGCTGCCTGGTCTGCTGTGTTCATCCACCTCTACACCTTGTTATCTCAGACCCTAGCATCAGCAGTTCTTACCATCTCTCCGAGATCTTGGTTTGACACCAGCCTCAGTCGACAATCTCTGTGGAGTTTGCACATTTTCCCCGTGTCTGCATAGGTTTCCTCCGGGTGCTCCAGTTTCCTCCCATAGTCCAAAGAGCCATTTAAGTGGATTGGCTATGCTAAGTTGCCCCGTAGTGTCCAGTGATGTGCGGGCTAGGTGAATTAGCCATGGGCAATGGAAGGTTGCAGGGATAGGGTAAGGATGTGGGTCTGGGTGGAATAATCTTTGGAGGGTCAATGTGGACTTGATGGGCCAAATGGCCTACTTCCACACTGAGGGATTCAATGATTCTATTGCATTAAGATACCAGTAAAAATATGTATGTCTATGAGACTAACATGCACGATATATGATTGGAGATGCATTCAGACAGAGGGAGCAATCAATGACCATAAGGAAACCTGGAAACATTGTATTTTAGCTCATAACATATGCTGAAAATTCCATGAAGTTTTAAGCAACATAATTAATTTCAGCTCCAGCAGGAGTGCTCCCGAGTGTAACTATGACAGAAATTCAAAGTCAAGCTTGTGCGTAGAATTTCATCAAATGTGTCTGGAAATCCATACTGTCAAATCTATGTTCAGCATGCTCCTCAAAATAATTCAACAAGATTATTAGACATGACTGATGAGTCACAGTTACGTTTGAGCCTCTGGAAAACTTTTATATTCATTCAACAGCTCATTTGCTCTGTGGCTAATGATATATTCCAGTGAGTTCCCCACATCAGATGTTAAACTATCTGCAGTTATGTCATTTCTCTCTCCCTCCCCTCCTAAATAATGTTGTATTTCCAATTCTGTTATTTAATAAATTTAACAAGTTTAAGAACATGTCTGCAAATTTCCACATTTTATTAATACCCTAGGGTTCAAGCCATCGGATCTGGATATATATTTTATTCATTTTCTCAACGTTCTTTTCCTACTGTGAAAAAAGAAACATTTATTGGCCATTATAGCATATGCTTATTGAGCCAAAATTGGCCTTCACCCCCTCCCTTTTTCTCAATATACATCTAAAATCATCTCCAGTTAGTTTTTATATTTCTTGCAAACATGGATTCTTGTTCCCTTTTAGCATATTATTTTGTTTCTTTTTTTTTTTAAAAAGAAGTTTTCCCATCTGCTGGATTCTCACCTCAGAGTTTTTCTTTCACCATACCCTCCATCATGATACTCCTATCAGGCAATCAGCAGAGAGCTCACACAAGATTCTTGCATCCTTTGTTGTACCTCAGTTTTATCCTTGGTCTTTTCACTGTTATTTTGTTCTATTAATGTTGTGGTGAGTATGCCTACCAATATACCTACAATTCATCTTTACATGACTTCCCTCTTCTTTCCAAAGATCCTGTATCTATGCTTATAACTCATTGGTTTTATTATTTATGCTAAATGCCTTTGTGTACATAATTCTTATATGAATAGTCAACCCCATCTTGATTACATGCCTTGACGGTGTTACTCCTTTAGTTTTGGACTTAAGAAAAAACTTAGAGTTGCTAATGCTCTGTAAATTATGTCCAAACAATTTAATTTTTTTTTATCATATTGGATGAAATTTTTAACATGCATTTTAGTGCTACTGTATACAGCTTTTGTTTCTGTGAATTTATATGACCTTTATCTGCTTTTGTGTTTCAACAATGGAAAAAGTGAAACCCTGAAGTTAAGAGATGATTTACTTCAACTCTTATAATTGACTTACTTGGTCGAAGTACTGGTAGAGAACAGTATTGATCCAACCATGACAGTGTTGTCTTGCATAAATCATCTAAACTTGTAGTCACGACGGTATCATTGAAAGAATCAAACAAAGGCTTTATGATTATGCTGAACTGATTAGAGTGTCAAGGATCACAAATGTTTTTAAATTTTAATCATTAACAGCAAACATCATTACTAGGCTCAAGAAATTCAATACTACTAAGTTATTATTCTGAAGATGCTTGTATTTGACAGCAAATTAGTAATATACCAAAGTAAAGACATCTTACTCCTAGCGGGCCATACGGTTGCTCTCTCTTTACAGACAGAGATAACTGGTGGTGGTTTAACCTGAGGGTCACCATGCCTCAGGTGAGGGTAGAAGTTGAGAAGGGGAGTCCTTCCTGGTAAACTCAGCCGGTGCAGGAATCGAACTCACGCCGTTGGCATCACTCTGTATCACAAACCAGCCACCAGTACTAACTGACCTCCAAATATGACATGATTAAAGCCAACAAGAAACAATTTTTACAACAAAGTCACGTGTTAACCTTAACAGCCTTAAAAATGTTGTTAAATTTTTGTTCAAACACTGAATGCAGGTAATGTTAGGATCATAATAAGATAAGAAATAGAAACAAAGCTAGGACTTTTGGCCTATTTCATTCAAGGTAATTATTGATTTGATTGTGTCTTTAACTACAATTTCCTGCCTGTCTCCTATAATTCTCAACTCTCCTGTAAATCAAAAATCTGTCCAACTCATCCTCTAATACATTCAAATGCCCAGCTTCTACTGCTATCTGTGGAATAGAATTCCAAAGCTTAACAACGTTCTGACAGAAGAAATTCCTCATCTTCATCTTAAATGGACAGAGTAGATACAGTTTGTAAAGAAAACTGTGGAAAATCGCTTTGGGCTGCATATTGTTTGTATTGCAAATTCCTTGATGCCTTATGCTGTTTGCGTGCTTTTAGACAAAATGCACCTCAATGGAAATGCTACACCACATAATTTACCATGTTTCAGCATTAAAAGGATACAATCCAGAACTTCCAATTCTGAAGTGTTCTTGATTTGACGTACTCATCAAACAGTTCCTGCATATGATCAAATCGTTGCTGTGTCATTGGGACACCCGTTGCAGGAAGCTGCTTATGGCAGGTACTGAAATTGGGAGTTTGCAGTTTCAAATTACTATCATTGTTAGGTCAAATAATTCAATGAGCAGAATCAACTTCTACAACTACACAAAGTACAATGCAATTTAACCACTCAAATAATTTGTTAGGTTATCCATTGAGTAGCTGAACTTATAAAGGCAGTGCACAGGACTTTTCCTATCTCCCATGAAGAATTATTAAACTTTAGTTTGCGAATGGATAAGAGTGAAATATTGGGTATTCATTCCTAAGTTATGAAGAAGCAAAATTAGCTTGCATCATGCTTACTAATTATTACCTGCACCTCCTTTCAGAAGTGCACCTGTACCCCACATCAGTTAAGGACTGAGTTTCATTGCCAACAGTCCTTTTGATGTTGCACCAAGAGTCAGCAAAGTCAGAAGAGGACTGGACAAAAAAACTGAAGAACCACTGGCTCATGGAACATGCACTGTTGAAACTGCTACATCCTCCATGGGAGCACAAAAGAAAGATGTGCAGCAGTACTCTAAGAAAGCTACAATCTTTAACGCATGGAGCTAGAAAAATTTGACCAGTAATGTCAAATACATCTCAGGAGTTTAACCAAAAAAAAATCTTGACATCAACAGCAAAATTAAAGACAAACGAAGTTGACAATGTAAACTTTTTTTGGTGACGTCAACAGTTAACCATAACAAATACCACAATTATAGACTTATAACTGTTACTATACACAACAAATGTTAAATTATGCAATGTAACAAGTAAGGAACAACTGCAATTAAAGGAATTTTGCAATCCATCATCTTTATTACATGTTACGCTGTTTAAAACGGGCAGTTGGGAAAAAGTTGTTAAAATATATAGAGTATATATCATACAAAAACAATTTTTGGAGTTTGTAATTGCATAAAAAAAAATACAGGGTTTGAAGCTATGACATAGAATTCCAGAAGAAAAACAATGGATTTTAAAAACATAACAGAATATGTATACCCACTTGATTGATGCATTAAGCTCCTCAATTTCTTCCCTGAGACGTTTTGCTTCATCTTGCATCTGTGACCTCTCCTGTTGTAGTTTTGCTATGTATTCCACAGTTTTCTGCAGTGTTGCCGCATTGCTCATCTACAGGAATGATATCAAAATATTTGGTTAAAATACAAGCAGGGTTAACACCATCCTGTTGAAAACTGAGAATTTTATTTCTGAGAAAGAGAACTGCTTCAGGTTGTGATGTTTCAGTTACAACACTGATTCTTTCACTCAATTCAAATATTGTCAGATCTGCTGAGTATTTCCACTATTTTCTGTTTTTATTTAGGAGTTGATGCTTATTGGCCAGACAGGAGGGAAAAGGTGGCAAGCTGAACAGAGTCTTGAGTTAAGTGAACAAGTTTCTACTTTAAACCTGAGCAATGGATTTTCTTTTGAATTTTCAACCAATAGTGGGGAAGGACAGAGAGGGGGAGGGAGAGGGACGGACAAAGGAAGGGACGGAAGGAAACTGTCTGGAAATTTCTATCTGGCAACTCAATGATTGCACCACATGGATCGGACCTCCTACTCCAAAGGAGGTTGCACATCCCTGAATTCATAAACCTCTCCACTTGAGCCACAAATGCAAACTGGTAAAAAATTTCCAGATTCTATGTTGGAATAGTTACAATCCAGGTTCAAATCATAGGGAATTTCTGAAACATGTACTTTTAATTATGAAAACTGAGTTTCAAACCGTCATTCCTTATCCATAAACAACACACCAAGCAAAAAGTAATGCGCATCTAATTAACCAACCCACCGGTTTTATATTAGGCTGGGATTTTAAAGTGGTCACCAGATTGTGAAGAGTGTCAAAACCCATTCTGATGTTAAATCGCCTCTTTTGTTCTGCTGAAATATGGTTCATTCTCAGACTCTGTAAACAAAGAAAATTACATTTTAAACTTAATAGCTTGTAGACAATAAAAGGCTTCCTACTGTACGTCACCAGAAATACATACTGCACACAAATGTAAGACAAGATTGGACTCACCTATAATATCCTAATTTGTTACAAAGAGTAAAATAACAAAATAATAATGAATTTGAGAAGACAGTATTATGGCATTATAAGATAGAGGTCTTTATTCTTTCAGATTCTAATTTTTGTGAATCATTCCAAAGCTTTTGCCTTCACTATAGAGAAACCCATCTGGGACCAGGGTATCAGTTTAAGGTAAGACGGGAAAGAATACATGGGGACCTGAGGGGCAACCTTTTTACACAGAGGGTGGTATGCATATGGAATGAGCTGCCAGCAGAAGTGGTGGAGGTTGGCTATATTAACAACATTTAAAAGACATTTGGACAAATACATGAATAGCAAAGTTTCAGAACGATTTGGGCCAAGTGCAGGGAAATGGGGTTAGCAGGGATGGACATTTTGCTTGGCATGGACCAGTTTGGGCCGAAGGGTCTATCTCTGTGCTGTAGGCCTCTATGACTCTATGACAGTGTCTTGTCCCTAACATAATCATATATGTTTACAAGTATGCTCCTTGCACTACCATCATAACGTAAATTTATAGACTCTATTCACCAAGAAATAATTGGACAAACATAGAAAACATTCAAATTGACTCCAGTAGAACTCTGTCCATTTTGTGTGTTTTTAGATATATGGAACTCCTATTTTAGGAGTACTAGTTTTGATTATCATTTCTTAGTGTTCAGGCATTTGAAATGGGTATCCATGGTTTAGAGGCAAAAGTAAGTATTTGGCAGTTCATGGAAAGAATATAGTAATATTAAAAGGAAACAAACTTTTGTCTTTTCTTAACCTTTTTGTATTGCTTCCTCTTTTGTCTTGCTGTTACTCAAGCCTGTCATTTGTCAATGCAACAATTATTGTTTTATTTTCTGCATCTCCTGGTAAATACATATGGATTTCTACTGCAAATACCTCAACATATGCAATTAGAAGAGAACCTGCAGTGAGATGCCAAATAGGCCAAAATTTTAACAATTGTGCTGTTCTCACACGAGTGCAATCTCAGATAATGAACTGCAATGTGCAGACAACTGCTAAAAGCAAAGACTTCTCTTGCAAACAGACTCTGGGACAACACACCCAATAGTATCCTTAAGGCATGTAAATATCCTATTAGCTTCTTTAGAAGCATCCCAAACAAAATACTCAATTTTTTCAGTAATACTGCATAGAAAGCATCACCAGGTATCCAAAAGCTGATGTATCGCGATTAGTTTATCCACCAAAAGGGTCAAGTATTACCACAGACGTATCAGGCACATTTATGTGACCAGCAGTGTGCCACAAGGATTGGTGCTTTTTGTCTTTTATATGAATGATTTGGATGTGAACGTAGGAGGTATGGTCAGCAAGTTTGCAGATGACACCAAAATTGGTGGTGTAGTGGACAGCCAAGAAGGTTATCTCACAGTACATCAGGACCTTGATCAGATGGGCCAATGGTTGAGGTGTTGTGGATAGAGTTCAATTTAGATAAATGTGAGGTGCTGCATTTTGGAAAGGCAAATTAGGGCAGGACTTATACACTTAAGGTAAGGTCCTGGGGAGAGTTGCTGAACAAAGAGACTTTAGAGTGCAAGTTTGTAGTTCCTTGAAAATAGAGTTGCAGGTAAACAAGATAGTGAAGGAGGTGTTTGGCATGCTTGCCTTTATTGGTCAGTTCATTGAGTATAGAAGTTGGGAGGTCATGTTGCCACTGTAAGGCCCATTGGTTAGGCTACTTTTGGAATACTGCGTTCAATTCTGCTCTCCCTAGTACAGGAAGGACGTTGTGAAACTTGGAAGGGTTCACAAAAGATTTACAAGGATGTTGCCAGGGTCGGAGGATTTGAGCTATAGGGAGAGGCCGAACAGGTTGGGCTATTTTCCCTTTGAGCATTGGAAGCTGAGGGGTGACCTTACAAAAGTTTATAAAATCATGAGGTGTACAGATAGGGTAAATAGACAAGGTCTTTTCCCCAGGGTAACGGAATTCAAACCTAGAGGGCATAGGTTTAAGGGGAGAGAGGAAAGATTTATAAGGGACCTAAGAGGCAATATTTTCATGCAGATAGTGGTGCGTGTATAGAATGAGCTGCCAGAGTAAGTGATGGAGATTGATACAATTACATTTAAAAAGCATCTAGATGGGTATCTGAATAGGAAAGGTTTAGGGGGATATGGGCCAAATGCTGGCAGATGGGACTAGATTAATTTCAGATATCTGGTCGGAATGGACAAGTCAGATCAATGGGTCTGTTTCCATGCTGTACAGCTTTATGACTCTCTGATAATGGCAAAGAAGAAAAGTTTCCTCAGCATTGATTAGTAGAAAAGCTTATATTGATCAGTCTCATTTACTGCCTGCAAATGCACAGCTTTATCTTGGGTTTCCTTATCCTTCATGTTTGCCTATTCCTTTTTCAATTTCTTGACCCTTTAATCTTAAAAAAGGCTTACAATGTGTTAAAATATCCTTTAAAGCTTTCAAACTTTATAGTTCCCCTATTTAAATTTCAGTCACGTACACTTTTCTACCACAGTTGCCTATCAAAATTGAGAGCAAACTATGCTATTGCGCTAACCTAGGAAAATTAGCGATAAGTAGCATAGATTCATTGAGGGAGACAGGGAGGGAGTGGGAGAGAAAAAAAAAGTCAGTGATGGTCAGAAATGTATTGCATTTTTACATCTAATAATGTATCAATTTGACAGAAAGAAGTTTATATAAAGCTTTCCATTATTGCAAACAACTCTATTTGAATTAAGTAACAACTAAATTCCAGTACGAGTCTGCAGGTGATTTCCTGAATGCGAGATTTCCAAAGCAAAACTGCAAACACAACTATGTAGCAGCTTCATAAAGGTTGAGAGCTAGTTCTGCAACTAGCCCTAACTTGAGATCTACATACATTTAAGGGAAAGATACTTTTACTAAGTGATGAAATAAAACAAAAACTACATCACAAACCTGTTACCTTAAATGGTTGGTCCGGTTTAGCTTTTGTGGAATTGTTTATGGGAGACTGTGGACTTGGGATTCTCTCTGTAGTTGCTGGAGATCCTTGGCCTGAATTCTGTCGATCCCGGCCTGAAGGACAATAAATTAAACTAATTGCGTGCATGTGCTTTAAAATTCTGTTGACAAATTATGCATTTTAACATATTCAGCACCATGCCATTTAAAATACTATAAGAGACTTATCAGTTAATGAGAACATTCAAAGGTGATATACCTCAGCTATGAACAGATTCTAAGCAGTAGGATAAAACAAATCAAGAAAGAGAAAATTATACTGAGGTCTATTGGAAGAGTATGTTAGTTTTATTTGTAGTACTCTCTTGCAATCTGCTGAACTCCCTGAAAGAAAGGAAGGAAAAGAACTTGCATTTATATAGCTTTCGTGGCCAAAGGACATTTTAAAACCATTATCAGTCAAAATAGGTTGTGCAATGACATCACGATGGGTAGAGAAACTCAGCAGCTTTTTCACACTCAGCAAGTTCCCACAAACAAGTGAGATAATTTAATATTTTAATATTAAGCACCTTATTGGTGCTTGTTGAGGAATAAATATCAAAAAAGATATGAAAAGAACCCATCAATACAATGTAGAGCTGGAGGGACCCAGCAGGTCAGACAGTAACAGAGGAGCAAGAGTCAACGTTTCGAGTTTACACTCTTCATCAGGACTGGGGAGGGGGAAGGGAGCTCAGAAATAAATAGAGGGAGGGGACTGGGGCTTGGGGAATGTAGTGGTGATAGTGACAGGTGGATCACCATGAAAAGAACTCATCTACTTTAGGTTAACTTTGCTCCCATGAGAATGCCATTCCCTCATTGCAGTACTCCCTCAATACAAGGCAGAAGTGCCTCCTTAGATTAATTCTTGAACCTTGAGAGTGAGCACTGCATCGATGATTAACTAACTCATGTGAGAATGTGACATCACTGAGTCAAAGTAAAGAGCAGAAAAGAAAACATTTCATATGACCATTAACATCTGTTACAATTTGGGGATACTTAGGTATTAGTTTCGGCAATGACATTAAAAATAATACTATAAAGTTATCTTCTTTTCCAACACTTCCAGAACCACCAAACCAAACAGCAATTTAGGCTGGCGCCACTTACAATGTATTAAAGGGCTCCCTTGTACAAGGTACAACATGCACAAATCTAAAGATCACTCAATGTAGAGATGGCAAAACAGAAATGGATTTCAGCCATTCTTGAACTTGTACTCAATCCAAATTCATATGTGCACCAGATAATCTCAAAAAGGAACCGTGGCAAAATACCAAGTGAGTAACTTTGCCGCCCCCCGCAATCCATCTCTCCAACCCTGCCAAAACATTGAAATAACTGGAGCATCCCCACTGAGATCTACAAATTCAACCTGTCCAAGATTCAGAAATTCTTGGTCTGCAATGTTTATTATTACACAGGCAACTAATGTAGTCAGTGCACTACTACATCAACTTGGTTTCATATAGATCATAAAATAATGTAGGAAGACATATCCAGAAGGAAAAATATACAAGAAAGCGCTGTGGTCCATCTGCCAGCTCCAGATATATGACAAAAGTTTGTCTCTAACCCTGAAAATTGACGAGGATTAAGTACACAAACTATTATAAAATTATACACGAAGACTGTAAAACTCTATTGGAGCAAAATTCCTTCTAATTTTAAGTAGATAAACTGAATGAAATATTTACTAAAATATGACTCAGCGGTCTCTGTAGATTATTAATGTTCCTGCAAAATAAATCAGAGAAATAATGAAGAATTTCAAAATCCTATTTAAATTCAGATGGCTACTTACTCGTTGGCGTGGGTGAAGGTGCCTGTTTGTTAGAGGTTGTAGGAGTGACCTGTTCAGCTTTGGGCTGTAACCGGACTGCATTCTGAGCTGTATTTGGTGCAAACAACTGCGAAATGCTTGCCTTGGTAGGTTTTGAAGTCTGTTGTGACGTACTCATCACTCCAGGTTGTTGTGCTGGGCCAACTAAAATATTGCCATGGAAATCACCTGTGGCCTACAGGATAATAAAAAGTTAAAAGGATGCTGAATTTTAACATACATTGAAGTTCAATAACGTTCCTTGAAAACTTGAAACATGCCACATTAAAGTTCAATGTCTTGTAAAGCAGCTGTTTGATTAGTATCCATAAAGACCCAGCTGGCAGGCACGAACTCAAACCTATAGCCAACTGTTAAAAATATCCTACTGCAATTTTTGAAATAGTCGACAGATATTCAGAAGATACACTCATAATGCAACTACTACTACATTCGCAATCAAATTATCGGTTCTCCTGGATTATGTAATGTAGTGCATCATTCACTACTAATTAAGTACAAAGACATTTTTCTACCTTGATGTATAAGAGGACAGACAGACATGGTTCCATATCAATTAGCATTTCTCTGTCCTTTTGTGATGCCCATTTTTTAACACAAAAAAAGCACTCTCAAAAAGGCACACGTGGTCATTGGGTATGGGACAGAAATGAGAGAAAATGGATCGCATCAGTCACGTGAATAGATAAGTTTGTGAATCTAATGCAAAAGTTCAACCCAGTTATCTGCTTCACAAATGCCATATGACCTAAACTTGTCTAATGTTGGCTTTAGATTTTCACTATGTGCAGTATTGTTATTTAAAGAGCTTTGAGTTTTTTTTATCTGAAATATAAACCATAGATAAAACAGACGTTGTCATAAAAAATAGGCTAAAGAGAAAATGGGAGGAAGTGGTGGAAGAGAAGAGGAAAGTAAGGACAATAGAATTGATGTTCAAACATATTTATTAAAATAAAACCTAAAGTGTTAAATTTTGAAATCTAGAATTAGTATTCCAATAATAAAGTACTGGAATTTCAACAATTTTATTGCAATAAACTTGATGATGATTCTGACAATTTACAGAATGGGGAATCAAATGAGGCATGTTTTTCTGTGAACAGGGCATCAAATGGTGGAAATGGAAGTGAAGAAATGGTTGAGCAAAATGATAACTGCAGAAATAAGTGAAGGGCCAAACGTTGTGCAATTAGAAGCAGGGAACCCATGGACACAAGTTACTGGAAAACTGTTTCATCCCCAGAGAAATACATAAGGAAGCAAGGTTGAAAGGGAATAGAGATGTGAAAGTCAAAGAATGTAAGAATATGGCTAGAGATAGGCAAGTTTGTGATAAGACCGTGAATGGCTACAGAAGTTGGCAGAAGTTAGAGGATGACTGTGACTATAGGCAAGAAATATTTCTTTGAGAAAGCAGTTTAGGAATGACAGTTAATTTGAGGAAAGAGGATAAGAGGCCAAGATGACGACCTGTCCCATAACCACTCATTTTTTGTATTCATTCAATACCCTTTTGAACGTCTCAATGGAACCTGCCTCCACCGCACTGCAGGCAGAGCATTTCATACCCAAACTACTCACTATGTGGAAAAAGTTTTTTTGTCACCTTGCATTTGCTCCTTTTGCAAAACACTTTAAAGTTGTGCCCTTTGGTTCTCAATTTGTTTTCGAGTAGGGACAGTTTCTCCCAATCCACTCTGTGTGGACACCTCATGATTTTGAAAACTTGTATCAAATCTCAATTTAGCCTTCTTCCCTCCAGGAAACAAAGTCCAATCTTTGCTCATAACTGAAGTATCTCATCGATGGAAGTCAACAATGGAAGTCATCAACCTCTTCTGCACTATTTTTAATGCGTTCACCTTGTTCCTTCAGTGTGGCACTCAGAATGGTACACAATACTCCAGCTGAGATCAAACCAGCCTCTTATACAAGTTCACTTTGTACTCTATTTCACTATTTACGAAGCCTAGAATACTGTATGCTTTACTAAATGCTCTTTGTACCTGTCTTGTCACTAATAACTTATGGCCATATACAGCCAATATTTTTCATTACGTTCTAAAGCTTTTCTGTTTGGAATTTTTCTTCAACTAATAATCAAGAACAAGTACACAGATCCAAAAAGTTTTATCATAGCTATACTGTGTATGTTTATACATTGTAGTTTGGAGTATTCTTTACAAACCAGACAATGTTTTAAGCTTGTGTTTTGGGGGCAGCATAGAGAAGAAAAGACAAGAGATGAGAACAAGCAAGGAAAGAAAGAAGAAGACAAAGACAGCAGACACAGATTAAAACAAAAATATACTTGCCTAATTTATAAGAGCAACATCAGAGATTCTTGACTAACACTAAATGACATTTTTTATGACTTTACTTTTTTCAAACTTTAGAGAAAATAGTATAATATCCCAGCTTATTAAAAGAAATTGAGATTCAAGTAGCAAGACATGCATCTTTTCAATCAACCAATGGGGGTTACCAGATGGTAAAGTGACAGATTAAAAATACTGCCATCTGTTTCATTTCATGGTCAGGCGAAGATGTAGAAATCACAAATGGTTTTACTGAATTCCATCATTACTTCAATTAATACGTTCATGAATACACTGTTTCTCCATTTTAGCTAACATACTTTCTTGCCTTCTTAGGCCACTTGGTGGTGTGACAAACTCCAGCTTTCAACTTCCCTTGCTGCAGAAGCCCCATTCAGAACTGAGACCATTGATCTAATTTGACTATTTCACTCTGTTCAAATGAATAGTGCTGTCACAGGAACTTTTTTATCCTATTCACTCATGGATGATGAGAGTATCGCTGGTTGGGCCAGCATTTCTTGCCCATCCCTTATTACCCCCAAGATGACAGTGCTGCCTTCTGGAACCGCTGCAGTCCACCTGCAGTGGGCAGACCCACAATACCAATAGTTGGCTTCCAGGACTGTGTTTCAGAAGTTCCACCTGAATGGAGTAATTTATAGCAGCCAATCCTAACATCAAGAACATATTAACAAACATAGCAGTAATTCTTAAGGATAATAACAAAAACATGGTGTGACTTTAGTCAAATACAATAGGTGTTAAAATAAACAAGTGGCCCACGTGGGTTCTTTTGCTGCAGTATCAATGTTGCTCTTATTCAGCATATGATACCTTTGTGAAGAAAGAGTTAACAGCCTTCCTAGTGAGAAGATTTGGCTATGGGAGTATGGATGCCTTGCTGCAGTTGTGCAGGGCCTTGGTGAGACTGCATCTAGAGCACTGTGTGCAGTTTTATTATCTGGGGAAGGATGTTTTAATTATGGAAGGAGTAAGACAAAGCTTTACCAGACTGACAGGACCGAAGTATGAAGAGAGACTAGATTGGTTAGCAGTATAAATCACTGGAGTTTAGAAGAATGATATGGCGGTGGCAGTACGATGGAGGGTGCTCATCGAAACCAATAAAATTCTGACAGGACTGGACAAGATAAATGCACGGAGAATGTTCTCAAAGACCATGGAGTCCAGAAGTTTGGGGGGGGGGGGGGGGCGCGGGGGGTTGGGTTTGCACAGGGTACACCTTTTAGGACTGAGATGAGTGGTGAGCCCAGGGAATTCTCGGCCACAAAAACTACAGCATATTTTCAAGGAGTTTGATATAGTTCTTACAGCTAATGGGATCAAATGGCATGGGGAGAAAGAAGAACAGGTACTAGTTGAGTTTGGGATTATTGGACTGGTTGGGCCAAATGGTCTGTTTCCATGCTTTATGACTCTATGACTAGCCATTATCACATTGAAAAGTGCAGCAGGCTCAAATGGGCCAAATGGCTAACTCCTGCTCCTCTTTTCTATGTTTCTATCATGAAGTAGATGTTGAGGCCAATGTGAGTAACAGGTTTCTAAAGAATGGTCGAGGGGCTGAATAATAATTAAATTCAGGAGTCTGTACACCATTTGGAGAACAGTGATGTGACTTTCCCCTCTCTGGAAGTGGCAGAAAGGGGAAATAACTGGGAGAGTTGGCTCTCAAGAGAAATTCACCCTCTTCTTGCCACTCAGCAATTAAATGCTGGATAAGAAGGTCCATGGGCAACATTCTCAACTTGCCAGCAATTAAAGCCCTTAAGTGATCACTTCATTGGGCATTCAAGAGCATCAACTCAGTACTCTCCTTTCACCTGTAACCCCTGCCCGGCAGATGGAACTCCCAACTAGGAAACATGGTAATCAGAATGGGTGAAATGAAGGCATGGATGGTGGAGCATGGGGTGTCCTCTCAAATCCACCCTTCTGCCCCTGTCTCCAACACTCAAGACTCTCCGCTCTCTGACATTCCCACTCCTCAAGAAGAAAAAAAAAAGTTGCCTTCACAACTTGGATTCCAAGGTTTCGGTCGTGACCAACAGATTTTAAGACTTTTGGCTGCTTCTGACAACCTAAATCTCCAAGTATGGGAGCTGTGAAATAGTAAGACTCTAGCCTTTGTCATTCAGCCCCTCAACCATTCTTTAGGAACTGGTTACTGACATGAAGAGCTGACAGGCAAGCCAAGGCCAATGATTTACACAATGTTTTATTTAATGATCTCTCCTAATAGTGACCAACTGAATGTGAGTAAATAAGTCATTGCTGAGAATTCTGCACACTACTTAAAGCTATGTTTCCTTTTAGCGTTCACTTGACACTGGAGGTTTCCACCCTCGGACGACTGTCTGCGTGGAGTTTGCACATTTTCCCCGTGTCTGCGTGGGTTTCCTCTGGGCACTGTGATTTCCTCCCACAGTCCAAAAATGTGCAGATTAGGTGGATTAACTATGGTAAATGAAGGAAGATAGGGTAGGGGGGTGTGCCTGGGCAGATTATTCTTTGGAGAGTCTGTGTGGACTCAATGGGCTGAATGGCCTGCTTCCACACTGTATGGATTCTGTGATTTCTGAAATACATCATGTGATTTGCCAAGACTGTTATCAGACACATGTCATCATTCACTCTATAAATTTTAATCGAGGACATCACCTCAAAAGATGAGTGCTACACTGATCTATCTTATTCAAAATCTCAACGAACACAAGAACGAAAGTGCTTGATCATGGACATAATTCTCAGGACCCTCTTAAAATCATAGAAACATTTTTTTGTCCAGGTAATTGATTTACACAAAAATTTTCTGCTGGCTTCTTGTACCGTACTAGATCATTGAACATTTATCCATCAATCTGGAACAGCTAAACCAGTAGCTGCCAATCCTTTTCCATTTCGAACTGTGATTAGCGTGGTTGTGAACAAGCTTATTTTCATCTTCCCAGAGTGATAACCACTGTCTGCATTGGGATAATGCTGAACTCCCAGTTAGCTGAACCGGTCTCTCCAGTATCTGCATTTTCTTTAGCAGTTCACAGCAGCTATTTTCAGCTTTGTTGCTTCACGGTTTGGGCTGCTAGGGCTCACTACAGGAGTCATTGTTTCCAAAGCAGGTTCACTCAGAGGTAGTTGTGCTTCAACTGCTTTTTGAAGCAATTTCACAGAGTATTTATAATCATCCCTCCCGGCATCGAGCTTACAAGCAAAGTCAACCTAATTTCTTGCCCCTGACTTGATATTCTTTTGGTACAATAGTTGGCTCCATCAGCACCTAGGGACAGACCCAGATTCTGTTAAATACATAAATATGATCTTAAAATCCATTTTTGATTACTTTTAAACATGGTCATTTATTGGTTTCTGCACTAGGTCCAGATGATTCTGTCCTGTTCCTCGTCTTCCCTAAATTTTTGTTGTTTAATGTATAAGCAAATTACGTAAGCACAGGCAGCCTTCCAAACAAATACATTTCCCCTCAACCCTTATCTATTCCTGAATGGTTACTAATGCAAACATTTGGGAAGGATAAGGTATGAAGAGATAACTATTTTAAGAGCAGTAAAGAAATGAAACTGGACAAAGGGGCTCTTATGGCACAGTGGCAGTGTCATACCTCCGAGGCAGGAGGCCCAGGTTTAAGTCAGTGGTTGATGGAGTTCAATTTACATAAATGCGAGGTGTTGCACCTTGGTAAGACAAACAAGGGCAGGGCTTCCACAGTTAATGGGTCCCGGGGAGTGTTGCTGAACAGAGACTGAGTGGTTCAGGTAAATGGTTCCTTGAAAGTGACGTCTCAGGTAGTCAAGGTTGTGAAGGCAGCAGTTTGCCTACTTGCCTTCATTAGTCAGAGCACTGAGTATAGGAGTTGAAATGTGATGAAGAGGTCAATGGTGAGGCCACTTTTGGAGTACTGTGCGCAGTTCTGGTCGCCCTGCCACAGGAAGGATATTACTAAATCAGAAAGGGTACAGAAAAGATTTAGAAGAATGTTATTTGGACTGAACAGTTTGAGTCATAAGAAAAGGCTGGATAGGCTGGGACTCTCCTCTCTGGAGCAGATGAGGTCGAGGGGTGACCTTATACAGGTTTATGAAACCATGAGGGGCATAGTAATGGTGAATAGCAAAGGTCTTTTCCCTAGGGTTGGGAAGTTCAAAACTAGAGGGCATAGATTTAATGTGTGAGAAGAAAGATTTAAAATGGACCAGAGAAGCAATTTTTTCACACAGAGGGTGGCGCATATACGAAATGAACTGCCAGAGGAAGTGATAAATGCAGGTACAAACACATATTTAATATTTAAAAGATATTTGGACAGTACATAAATAGTTAAGGTTTAGAGGGATATGGGACAAATGCAGGCAAATGGGTCAAGTTTAGCATGGGAAACCTGGTCGGCATGAATGAGTTGGACCAAAGGGTCTGTTTCCATGTTGTATGACTTTATGTTCAGAAGTCAAAAGAGTTTGAGCTAAGTTGGCTACATGACTCTTTCATAATTCCACAACCTTGTTGTCATTCAGTGTAAGTTCAACCAGTGGAACTCTACTGTTAACTAGTACAATATTGCGTTTTTCAGTTTCTAGATTGGCCTAAGTTGCTGCTGCATGGAATACTGATCACATTAGACGAACAGGACGGGCCTGCTCAGGTCTGCTCTGTGCAGTCACTGTTATCTTCTATGAACATTCTGGCTGCAAAACTGAAGAATGTCTTAAACATTCAGAGATAAAAGGTACTGCAGATGCTGGAGAATCCAAGATAACAAGCATGGGGCTGGATGAACACAGCAGGTCAAGCAGCATCATAGGAGCAGGAAAACTTGATGTTTTGGGCCTAAACCCTTCATCAGAAATGGGGGAGGGGAAGAGGGTTCTGAAATAAATAGGGAGAGAGGGGGAGGCGGATAGAGGATGGATAGAGGAGAGGATAGGTGGAGAGGAGGCAGACAAGTCGAAGAGGCGGGGATGGAGCCAGTAAAGGTGAGTGTAGGTGGGGAGGTAGGGAGGTAGGGAGGAGATAGGTCAGTCCAGGGAGGACGGACAGGTCAAGGGGGCGGGATGATGTTAGTAGATAGGAGATGGGGGTGTGGCTTGAGGTGAGAGGAAAAACAGGTTAGGGAGGTGGAGATGAGCTGGGCTGGTTTTGGGATGCGGTTGGGGGAGGGGTGATTTTGAAGCTTGTGAAATCCACATTGATGCCATTGGGCTGCAGGGTTCCCAGGCTGAATATGATTTGCTGTTCCTGCAGCCTTCGGGTGGCATCACTGTGGCATTGCAGGAGGCCCAGGATGGACATGTCATCTGTGGAATGGGAGGGGGAGTTGAAATGGTTCGCGACTGGGAGGTGCAGTTGTTTGTTGCGAACTGAGCGCAGGTGTTCTGCAAAGCGGTCCCCAAGCCTCCGCTTGGTTTCCCCGATGTACAGGAAGCCACAATGGGTACAGCGGATGCAGTATACCACATTGGCAGATGTGCAGGTGAACCTCTGCCTGATATGGAAAGTCTTCTTGGGGCCTGGGATTGGGGTGAGGGAGGTGGCGTGGGGGCAGGTGTAGCACTTCCTGCGGTTACAAGGAAAAGTGCCGGGTGTGGAGGGGCTGGAGGGGAGTGTGGAGCGGACAAGGGAGTCGCGGAGGGAGTGGTCCCTCCGGAAGGCAGATAAGGGTGAGGAGGGAAAAATGTCTTTGGTGGTGGGGTCTGATTGCAGATGGCGGAAGTGTCGGAGGATGATGCGTTGGATCCGGAGGTTGGTGGGGTGGTATGTGAGGACGAGGGGGATTCTTTTTTGGTTATTGTTGCGGGGACGGGGCGTGAGGGATGTGTTCCGGGAAATGCGGGAGACACGGTCGAGGGCGTTCTCGACCACTGTGGGGGGGGAAGTTGCGGTCCTTGAAGAATGAGGACATTTGAGATGTGCGGGATTGGAATGTCTCATCCTGGGAACAGATGCGGCGGAGGCGAAGGAATTGGGAATAGGGGATGGCATTTTTGCAGGAGGGTGGGTGGGAGGAGGTGTATTCCAGGTAGCTGTGGGAGTCAGTGGGCTTGAAATGGACATCTGTCTCTAGGTGGTTGCCCGAGATGGAGACAGAGAGGTCCAGGAAGGAGAGAGGTGTTGGAGATGGTCCAGGTGAACTTCAGGTTGGGGTGGAAGGTGTTGGTGAATTGGATGAACTGTTCGAGCTCCTCGTGGGAGCACGAGGCGGCGCCGATGCAGTCATCAATGTAACGGAGAAAGAGGTGGGGTTTAGGGCCAGTGTAGGTACAGAAGAGGGATTGTTCCACATATCCTACAAAGAGGCAGGCATAGCTTGGGCCCATGCGGGTACCCATGGCCACCCCCTTTGTCTGTAGGAAGTGGAATTAGAATTGTGAATTCAAGCTGTGGATCCTACAGAGAATAAAAAACAGAAGAGGTCCTTTGCAGGTCTGGGAGAGGGAGGCTCCGAGCTGGGGGAGTCTTGATTGTAGTGCCTGCGCATTGCGGCAAGTGTGTGTTTCAGGAGTCGCAGGTTTTAATGTCTTAAACATTCTCTGCTTCTAGAAAACCTATTATTTAGATCCTGGACTACAGATGGATACTTCCTATACCATTTTCTTTCCGAAGGGGTTTTTGGCATCGACTCTGACTCTGTATTAAAGTCACTGATAAACAGCTTTTTGGCTTCCTCCTGGATTTCTTTTAGCCATATTTCATTTGCTTTAAAATCTTCAATAACAGCAATCAGTTTCTTACCAAAAAAAAAACTTCAGCATGTTATCAATGCCCATCAATAGCACGGCTGCTCTTGAAGCTATAGTGCATGGAGGATCCCAGACAAACCAAGTGCCTGACCAACCAGCCAATGTCCTTTCGGGAGGAGACTGCATTCTTACCAGGTCTGGCATACATGTACTCCCGACCCACAGTAACGTGGTTGACTCTGCAATTAGGGATGGGCAATAAATGCTGGCCCAGACAGCAATAACCTTATCCTGTGAATGAATTTAAAAAAAACCCTCTCCCTCTGTCTTTGAGCGGCCCTGAAACCTGATGTGCCACCCAGTCCTTCAGTGGGATTGGGTACATTCATCCCTGATGGACATCTTCAAGAAAATTCAGTCGATTTAGCATGGACTTAGTACCTCCAGGCAAATCTAAGTTATGGCAATTAGCATTTAGAACTAAAATTGCATGCTAAAATCAGAATTAAATTTGTTTTCACCTTTCTTCCAAAATAGCACCCACATTCTATCTCCTCCAACATCATCACACCATGCTCCCCAAACCACCAATGTGTCTAGTTGCCACAGAGACGGTGCCGTAACCAGTCAACTCTCACGATAGTTCTTTGGAAAATTGATATTCTGAGATACCATGAATATATTGAAAAGTCGAACCATTTCCTTTACCATTTCCTCTGAGCAAGGGTAAGGGACATTCATTACTATATACTTAAAAAAAAATCATGTGGTACGTTTGGTTTTATTAGAAACTGAAAGTCTGCAAATTCCCCCACCTACACATATACTGAAACAACAATTATCAAAGGGTCAGTTTTTACGGTATTTTAGCTTTGGATTTCAGGGAAAGCAATGTTCACATCCTCCTCAAGGTGTTTTGGGAAATCTCCCCTCAACTTATTTTAAATCTTGCCATTTCAAAAGGTAATGAAACTACATTTCAAAGTACATAAACTTGCCAAGTGTTACACAATAGCTTTTGTTTTACATGCATATGCTGTTGCAATAATCCCATCTATGCGGTAAAAAAAGAATCAGCTAATGTGGTCGCAATGTTAGCAAGGTTCAATTTAAGGTAACCATATTTCAGGAAACTGAAAAATATTCGTTTTATAAGTAACAGATTTGAATACATTGGAAATGTTTATTGGCTCTCATGAGGCATTACCATACTTCCAGTATATTGTTAACATTTCACCAAATAATTTAGCAACCTTTAAACTTTTATTTAAAAATTAAATATTTTCCTGAATGTACATTCATTCTATTCAAAATATTTTTAAAAATAATCAAGCATCAAAATTGTAGTGAAATGTGATGAAATCAAATGCCGTATCCATCTTGTCATTGCATACTACCATTCTTTGTACATTTCTCCCAAGAACGTGTGGACTCCATCAATTTGAGGCATAAGTCAAACAGAATCAAAATAAAATCTAAGAAAGTAAGAGTGTAATCAATCTAAATAACTGAAGAATAATAGGCACTGTACACTAAATTGTACATTTTTTAAAGAAAGTTCAAGAACAGTGAAACCTGGGGTATATACATATTGCTAGTTGGGAAGGCTGTTTAAAAAAGTATTTGGATTGTTGGCTATACACAGAGACACTGAGTTCAAAACCAAGGAAGTTATGCTAAACCACAATTAGGCCCGAGATCTACAGAGTTCAATATTGGGAGGAAATCAAGGCCTTAGACCAGATGCAGATACATTTTCTAGAAAGATACCTAGAGATGAGGAACCTCAAAAGGTCATTAAAATAAATAACTGGGTAATGGGGAAAAGGGGAAAGTAAAGGAGGGAAGAGATGAGGGGAGAATCAAGTTAAATAGAAAGAGTAAGATAATAGAAAAAGGCAGCAAAACAGGTAATGATAATGAGTGTTTTACAGGAAAGGACAGAGTGTGCAAGTTTAGAAATGCATCAGTAGATAAGGTCAGAGTGTGGAAGAATGGTAAAAAGACAGAATTAAAGACTCTGTACCCAAATTGGACACAGCATTCAAAACAAAACAAATTTATTCTTATTGAGTCATAAGTGCAATCTGATTGCCATTACACAAATATTGCTGAGACCTAAATATTCAAAATATTGCAAAAGGAACGGAAAGAAAATGAAAGAAAAATGATGGAGGAGCTCTGTCATTAAACAATAAGATTAGTGTGATAGAGGCAAATAGCCTTGGTTCAGAACAGCAAGATGTATAATCAATTTGGGTGGAGATAAAAGACAGCAAAGAATAAATGTCATTTCTGGAGTAGTTTAAAACACCCTCTCACAGTAACTTCACAGGGGGGTAGATATGCATGAAGAAAAGCTATGGACTTGTAAGATAGCTACTGCACAAGTCATTTTAATCTTCACGTAGATTGGAGGAAACTTTGCTAAGGTAACTTGAGTTCCTAGAGTGTGGTTGGGACAATTTTAATGCAAAGCAATGTAGAACCAACCAAGAATCAAGCTATTTTGGGTCTGGCATTGTGTAATGAGACAACATCAATAAATGACTAAATACTAAAGGAGGCTGTAGACAACAGGGATCACAACATGACAGAATTTCACAATCATTACCAGCAGCAAAATGTGGCTTAAGAGAAGCGCCTCGAGCTTAAATAAAGGCAATTACAAGGGTATAATGATAAAGACTGGGAAAACAGATTACAGAAAGGAAAAGAGATAAAAGGTACTGCAGATGCTGGAGAATCCGAGATAACAAGCATGGGGCTGGATGAACACAGCAGGTCAAGCAGCATCATAGGAGCAGGAAAACTTGACGTTTCGGGCCTAAACCCTTCATCAGAAATGGGGGAGGGGAAGAGGGTTCTGAAATAAAT
>JAHRHZ010000098.1:19108626-19118833 GCA_024137785.1 Ginglymostoma cirratum
CTTCATCAGAAATGGATTTCTGATGAAGGGTTTAGGCCCGAAATGTCGAGTTTTCCTGCTCCTATGATGCTGCTTGACCTGCTGTGTTCATCCAGCCCCATGCTTGTTATCAACGAAAAGACACAGATAGGTAACAGGCAAAATTACCACAGGCAATGTGGAATTTTTTGAAAAAGGAGCACAGTAAGTTGTTCGACAGAATGCACTGCTTGAAAGGGCGATGAAAGCAGCAATACTGCATTTCAAAAGTAAATCAGGAAAATAACTGGAAAAAAATTACTTGGAAAAGAGCAGGAGATTGAGACAAAATTCAACCTCCTCAAAGTGCTAGTATAGGTGTGATAGCCTGAAAGGCTTCTGTCTGGGCTATTTCATTCTACAACAGCAATAGATCACAATACTGCCTGTCACTAGAAATGACTGCTGGAAGCAGAGTATTGAGTTAAGAATTGGCTTCCTGCAGTATTTCAGCATTCTCATTCCATCCAAGAAAGCTTCAAATAACAGAACCCAGTTAAGTAGAGAAAGTTAACAGTTTCAAATAAGCTGAAAACTTTTTAAGAAACCCCAATTATGGGTTATGGTGACACATCAAAACAGAATGCTGAAAAGTTGAGTCTGCAGCATTGGTCAACTTACATGTTAACAAATGTGGCTTAAGAAAGAAGCTTTACTTTTGCCAAGGATGGCAGAGGGCAGGCAAATACGTAATTTTTTGACTTAACGAAAATTTATCAACCTATTTTAATTCCTAGTGATTCCAAAGGAACATAGGGTAATCTAGCTGTAATTTCAATTCCGTTTTCCCATCTACTACCCACTCACTCTAAAAACTCAACTCCCTGATCGATCAAAAATCTATTTGAACAGAAATCGCTGGTGAAATTGAGCAGGACAGATTAGAGTCACTGGACCTACAACATGGACTCTGCTTTCTCCCCACAGATGGTGCCAGACCTGCTGAGTTTTGCCACTAATTCCTATTTTTGTTTCAGATCTCCAGTATTTGCAGTTCTTTATTTTATTACACAAAAATCTATTTAAGTTGACCTTGGATAAGTTCAATGACCCAGTCTCCACTGCTTTCTGGGGAAGACAACTTACCATCCTAATCACCTTCAGAGAAAAAAATCTCTCTCATTTCTATCTTTAAAGCAAGATTTCTTATCACCTCGTATAGGCTGTGTCCCCTAGTTCTAGTCCCTAGAAGTGGGAACATACACCCAGTGCCCATTGTATCAGATCCCCTTAAGATTTTATAAAATTCAACAAGATCATTTCTCTTTTTCGTGAACTCAAATAGATCTTGGCCCAATTTTCCTTCATAAGAAAAGCTTCTCATTCCAAGACTGAACTGTTCTAACACAAACGAGCAATCCAAAACTGTCACGATACTCCAGATGTGGTATATTGCCTTAGCAAGACAACTGCAGCAGAATATCCCTACGTTAATATTTTAACCCCCTTCCAATAAATACCAAAATTTCATATGCCTTTTTCAGCACTTGATGCAATTGTACAGTAACCTTTTGTGATTCATGTACCGGGAAACCCAGATCTTTCTGCAACTGATTTCTGCAATCTCTCTTCATTTAAATATTATATTGTTTTTCCTATTCTTTTTGCCATTAACTGCAGGCATGTGACACTCAAAGCTCCATGGCGTTAACCAGCTAGATTCCAGAACAAGAAGGGATCCTATTCCCTCGATACCCAGCTCTTTAATGACCATGGTCAACAACTCCGGCAAATGTGCATCTGCCGTCCAGGAAACCGTCATCATGCTTAAATTGTGCACAATTCCAAAGTTCCTCCAAGATTTGTTCCTGGCTCTCCAAAAATCATCTCCAAGGCTGCCTTGTGGGCTTCAAGAGTATTTTCTAAAGGAACAGCTAATGACCCTGGTGCCCAATTCTCAGGACAGATGCCAAACATTGCTGCAATGCCAGACATCCACGAGGACTATCACTATCAGTGAACAGACTGTTGGTTTTCTGAAGATTCACCCCCCACAATTGCCTGGACCATACAGGAGGACACCAACACCAGCCAGACAGCATCTCCAGAATAATGACTGCGTGCCTTGCCCTGCGTAACGTAACTCTGCACAACAGTGTAAAATTGGAGGCAGGGGTAATGCGGCTGCCATATGTTCAGACAAGAAGAGAGTTTGACAGAGATACAGAAGGAATCAACACTAATGATAAGGATGCTAGAGAAGCCTGGGTGGTACTAAGACAAGGTAGACAGCCCAAGAAAAGCCGGTCGTAGTTAGATGGCAGGGTGAAAGAATTTACATTAACAAATGTGGACAAGCAGGACTAGAAGCTAATTACAGTGGAGAAGCTTCCTGTTTTCAAAGGACTGCTTACTTGATCTTTAAAATGTTATGATACTTTGCTTGCCATTAATTACAATGGAATATGATCCCTTGGTACCAACAAACTTCTGTTCAGTTTCCCAGCCAGAATATCAGTATGGAATTCAGGGGACTGCACTTAATGGCTCAAACCTCAGTCAGCAAAGGTCATTCATCCGTTACAGATATGAAGAGGGGGTAAACTTAGCCAATTGACTCCAGAAACCCAAATATCCAGCTTAAGTTCCTGCTTTCTAGAGATGAGTTCCTTCCACAGGGCACCAGAGAATGACAGCCTCAGAGCACTTTGCACTGCTGCACATGTTGTACTTATGAGCATGCACAGGGATCAGTAGTCTACAAGGAAAATAAACAGTCAGGAGCTTCGACAGATTGAGACAGACCACAGGTCTATTGTAGGAAGTGCTAAATGTGCTCTAAGTGTCATGTTACACAGTTTAATTTTACTTTTCCTACCACTACATCTTGGTAGGGTCTCGACAGGTGACATTGAGATTTATGGAGCTAGCTGACTGATTTGCTGGTTTGCCTCAGATCACTTTAGCAAGCCTTTTTTGGTGGCTCACCAAGTAAACGGCCCCTACCTGCTGGGGTCTCTTAGTGAGCATCCTCAGCCTGACCCAATGGCAGCATTTGGCTCCCTGGCAGAGGGGGTGGTGGTATGGCATGGCATCCTAAAGTGACAATCTTTGGGTGTCTGCCTGTCACTCCTTTTTGTCACATCTATTCTGTGACAACCCTATAGGATGTTATATGTTTCAATCAACTCACCTCTTACTTTTCTAAACTTCGATGGCTATAAGCCTGGCCAGTTCAAACCTTCCACATAAGAATACCTACTCATGTCAGGAAGTAGTCTGGTAAACTTTCTCTGAACTGTTTCCAACACATTTACCATCCTTCCTTAAATAATATGATTAATATTCTATATTGTTGTCCAGATATAATCTTAAGAGTGCCCTGTATAACTGAAAAATGACCTTCAAAAATACTTTTGCATTTAACTCTGCTTGCAATAAATGGTAATATTCTATCAGCTTTCTTAAATACTTGCTATATCTGCATATTAGCCTTTTGCAATACACCCAGATCCCTCTGCAATTCCTCACCATTTTGATAATATACTTTTTTATTCTTCCTGCCAAAATAAACAATTTCACAGTTTCCCACATTGTATCCCATTTGCTAGATCTTTGCCCACGTACTGAAATAATCCAGATCCTTTTGCAGTCCCTTAACATCTTCCACGCCACTCACTTTCCCAACCATCTTTGTGTCATCAGCAAATTTAGCAACAATTCCTTCCGACCCTTAATCCAAACTATTTATATCAATCGTAAACAGTTGAGATGCAGCACTGATCCCTGGAACACGCCACTCATTACATAAGACTGCAATAAGAACTTACCAAAAGGGAATTGCATATACATTTAAAAAGGAAAACTTGTAGAATTATGGCAGAAGAGCAAGGGAGCAGGTGTAATTGCTAGCTCTTACAAAAAACTGGTACAGGCACATTGGGCAGAATTGCCTTCTGGGCTGATGTCATTTCTACTTAACAATATCATTTTGTCTGTATACCCAAAGATAGCATTAAGTTACACAACAGAATGCTGAAGCTCAGACTATATACCACTTAGTAATGAATTCAAAGAAAATATTGTAACCAGCAAAACAAAAAATCGTTTTGGGAAATTAGCACGCAACTAGCAAAATAAATTTCACAGAATCACAGTGTTTTGGCACAGGAGACCATTCAGCCCACTGTGCCTGCAATGGCTCATTAAATAAACATCATTACCTAGTGCCATAATCTATTTTCTCCCCATACCTTTGCACTTTGATTATTTGGCTGAAAACATTGTATGCCCTCTGGAATACCGCAATTGAACCTGTCTCCACTACACTTTATTCAATGACCTATAACTTTCCTCACAAATTGGCTGTGTGGCACTGTATCAAATGCTTTCTTAAAGTCCATATACATCATATCAACAGCATTACCTTCATTAAGCCTTTTTGTTAGCTCTTTAAAAAAACTCCAGCGTTATTTAAACATGATTTCCCCTTCAGAAATCCATGCTTACTCTTCCTGATCAACCCACTTTTTTCAATTCCATCCTGAAAAATTGTCTCTAGAAGCTTTCCCACACAGTGAAGTAAAACTGACAAGTCTGAGATTGCTGGGCTTATCCTCACAAAGATTCTCGAATAAGGCCACAATATTTGTAATTTTCCTGTATTTTAGCCTCCCTCAAGTCAAGGGAACACTGAAAGATTGTGGAGTGTCCTTAAACTTTCCTCACTTCCTTCAAAACTTCCATCACTAATCTAGATTCTATTAATTTCAACAGGTAAACGGCCTGATATTAATCACCTTAATGGACACTCAATTTGTTCATCATCTCTATAAAAGTACAAACTGCAAAAAACAGACATCAAATTTAAGGTCAAAGTTTTCTTACCTGATGCCAAAAATTGTGCTAAGAAGGCATTTGGTGAAGGAGCAGGTGCTATGGGAACTGGGTCTGACTTCAATGCAGGACCAAATTTCTGGAGCTGTTTAGGAGGCCTATTTCCAAGCCCTGGAGAAGGGCCAGCTTTTGGTACAGCAAAAGGTGTAGAAACTTTTGGTGGCTGCATTGTAACATGACAAGGCACTCCTTGTTGTTTTGTGGCAAGATGAAGATTCTGATTTTGGGTGAATGTAGTAGCAGCAGGAATTTGTGTAAACATAGATGAGGCAGTATGAGTAATCGCTGGTGGTGGTGGTGAAGCAGGCAAAGTAAACTTCTGATCCTCTGGTCTTACAAACAACTGGGTATTCAGAGACATGTTGGAAGGCACTTCAGACTTGACTGTTTCTGGTTGCTGGGTTTGGGGAGTCTGAGATGATGGCGCATCAGATGAAAACAGTAGTAAAAATGTCTGCTGGTTGTTTAGTGCTGTCTGTGGACGAAACTCTTGACTCTGAGCAAAAGCCGTGAATTTTGAACTACTATTGTCATTGCTGGTATTAACACGATCCATCACTGAAGGAGGACCAGGAGATGGAATTAGTTCCTCCTCAATGTTAACTGACGACATCGTGCCAGTTAGATTGCTAGCCGGCAAGATAGCTTCCTTGAAAAAACATAATTATATAATAAATGACAAAAATTTTGATTGAGAATAAGTGCTTAGTTGAAGATGGATTAAATTATTCCAACTATATAAACAAATACAGACATAGTCTTCTGCCACTCCAAAAAATAGAAGTAAAACTGATAAAGAACATAGTTCTTATTTGCCGATTAGACAACATTGTAGAAATTACGGTTAGCAATGGCAAATGAATATTTAACATGTTTGTATCCATCTCTGCATTTTAAGTAGAGATAACAGCCTGATTCATAAATAAAACAATATTTAGAAAAGGTTTCATTTTCTCTTGCTAATACAACACTCCATTTGCAAGCTATCTGGTAATAAGGTTTGAAAGTGGGAGTATTACAGACAAGTTGGGGAAGTCTGCCAGAGAAATCTAAAAATATTCAGTAGATGTCAAAATAAAATCCACCAGTCCAAGCCCATTACTCCTAAATCATGATTATACTTTGCCTATAAACAGCACTGTTGTTCTATTTTCGCTTTAAAATTTCAATAATGTTCAAGTGTTTTCTCGCAAATATACAAACAGCATTTTACTCAAAATGTCAACTATTTTGTTATAATTACTAGAATCTGGTAGTCATATGTCCCAAAATCAACTATCAAGGATATTATTGGAGCATCCTATATAACCTCCAACAACATTTTTGATTTTTTTAAAAAAAGCGTGCAAGGTAATTATTTTGATTATAAACATAAAACAGCCGAGTTCAAAACCTTGCTGATTCATTGCTTCAATGATCTTTCCTGTTCCTCAGATGTCCCCTTCATTACTTTCTAAAATACAGGAATCCCCAGTAATCTGAGAAGAGGTGAGGCCTGCTTGAATGCAATTAGAAGCTTTAAATTGTCACAACACATTTTACCACTGGGTGATGCTGCAATTAACTACAAAATATTACATTACAGTATTAGCTGAACCCAGCCACTGCACTGTCAGCAAGTGCATATTAACTCTTTCTGTAAAGTGTCACCATTGATGGAATCAGATAACTAAAACAATGTAAGCAAGATATTTAATTAAATCTGTAACAGCAACTCCTGAAATTAGAATTTTTTTTTAAAAGAAAAGTTATCATTGCTGTTAATGATTTTCTGTCACTGTTCAAAGACCAATATTATCTAGAGGTAACTGTGTAAGAGGTCAAAGTTACAATACATATGTGGTTGCACCAAACAACTTTAAAAGGCAGGACACTTAAAGATGGCATCCATTCATTCCAAAACAAATTGGTTTAATGTTGCCCAGATCTAAAAATGACATTGCTGCCATAGGTTTAGTTTTTTTTTGCCTTAGGCATTCTCTTAGGCACAAGGTATTGACTATTCCTCCAAGAGTTCTTATTTAGGTGCTGCCTTACTGAAATCTGCATATGTTAATACAATAGGACAACCTGGTATCAAAGTAGTATTGGCGATGTGAATTGGTTATCGGCATCTTTCACATATGTACATATCTTTCACACTTCTGAAAATGGGAATTTTTGCAAGTTAAGACCACACACAAATAATTAAGTCTGTTCAATGCCGCAGCAAGTGAACAGCTGTCAAAGCTCAAATTCATTTAATTCAACTTGACTACTAATATATTATTTTGTATGTCCCCACACGTTCCCTAGCTTATTTATGAATACATTTTAACTTCCATTCTCATTCTAGACCAGATTAAAATTTCATATTACAGTTTTGTTTTAAAGCTCTGACCAACTTCACAGGTGTTGCTGGGCCTGACTACCTGTGTCTGCATCCCTACAGTTCCTCTTTGCCAGAAGATAATTAACTATCCAACAGAGAGATGTCAATCAGATTATAGAGGCAAGTAAAAGAGTTAAGGAAAATGAAAAGTACAGAAGGGTTTTGTATTAAGTATACCTTTGTTAAGTTTAAATAATGGATTTCCTTCGCTCTTCCAATTTTTGGGTGATACAAAGTCTGGTCAACTAGGTCTCCTGAATGAAAACTGCTTGCTCAAATAACATTTGTCCTTTGCCTATTTTCATGCAGTTTGCATTACACAGAATACACATTGACGTATAGATGTAGGAGATTTGCTAATCTAAAATCATTCCAAATGCAGCTTTAAAAGTTTCTGGGGGCAGCTGATAAAGGAAACTATTTCCAGTTAAGAATAACAATGAAAAATATGCAGGATTTGTGCATCAATAAATCCTATGTGTATGCCATTTCCACTTAGGAAACTTAACCAGGTACACATCTTTGCCATAAAAAGTCATTTTTAAAAGTTCTAAAAAGGGCAGATGAAAAATACAAATAGAATTTAAAAAATACTTGGACAGAGCAAAATAATATTGTGAAAAGCAAAGCCCAACTTGTTCAAAATGTTAAGACTTCAAACCAACTTCTTGCTCCTAACAGATACACATCCATTAGATTGCTATTCTTTACAATAATAATATTCTAACCACTAATGAATGCATCTTCCTCTTGTAAAAATCTCATTGGGCCAGCAGAGAAATTTACTTCTCCCTTTTTACAGACCATACTTAATGATCTAAACCAACACAAAATGCACAAAAGCAAAACTCTGATGACATTCTAATGTTCATTTCAATTTGAATTAATTGGTTAACTGGAATTCTCTTCTCTACCACCATCAACCCCATCTGGGAGAAACAATAAACCCTCCAAATGTGCGGTATTAAAAAAAGCTGGGCTGATCATCTAAAGCCAGAAATAGTTCCAAACTTGGCAAAAACAAACATCAATCATAAACAGACTGTATCCTTTAAGAAAGAAGCAACATATAAAAGTCAGGTCATAAAGCCATTAACTTCAACTTGACACACAAACTAAAGCGGTTGATGAATGTTGTTTCAACATATCTCCAAAACTGATGGGTAGCTCTTCTGAACAGTTAAACTAACTTTGCATGCTGCTGACGTTCTTATAGTACATCTTGTCAAAGCCTGCGTGCATCATTTTGTTAGTAAATAAATCCACAACAGTAATTTTAGCTGAATGGTCCAACTATGTAACATTTTTGGCTATCTGAATTGTTGTAAATACGATTTAATTTACAGGGTGCCATGGTCTCCAAACCTCACCCTTAGTTGGACAGTTGGAGGGGGAACTCACCCAACAGAACAGCTGATAGCAGCTATTTTATGGTAAATTAATGATAAGTAATTGTTATACTCATGCTATAGCAAGGATAGTAAAATTTCTATTTTCTACCTAAAAGATTCAGTCTGCTATGAAAACAAATCAACCTGCCTGCACGAGCACCAATGCTAAACAAAACACAAGCTGCAGTGAATAACTTCGAACAGCATGGGCAAGACAAAGAGACAGAAAGTTTACCACCTATTACGCAGACTTATTCTCCCATCCCTAGATTCCCTTTCCAATACTGTAAAAATAATTACTTTGAAAATGCATTTTGTGACACTAATTACGAAAGGTAGCTCACTACTTTTATTTTGAAGAGTAGCTCTAGTAATTTGCAATATGTACACAGAAAAGGCAGAAAGAAAGACAAGCCATAGTATTACATGTACTGTACATACAGAAACAAAATTCTTACCTGTGGTGGTGAACTGCTGGCACCTAGAGAAGTGACAGAAGGTACAGACGGCGTGGGGGATGAGAACTGGCTGCCAGCCAAAGATGGGAAGCGGGTTGAGGGAAACAAATCTGTAATTAAATAGTTCAGTTTTAGTATCTTTCACAACTTGCAATATCCCATGCACTCATTTTTCCATTGAAGTAGTTTAGATGTAACGTGACCTTGGATAACAGTTATACCAAATTTACTTCGGGGATAAAAAATCCTATGTAAACTTCATACTTTCCAACATGGAGAAGAAAAAAAGAAGTGTTGTAAAATCAAACTTTTCCATTTGAACATGCAATTTTAGGGATTCAGCCAGAAAGCAAACAGGTGAAAATTTTACGCCAGTAGAAGAACAGTTGGACAAAAAGCTACAAAAGATGCAGGAACAGAAGTAGGCCATTTGGCCCATCAAGTCAGCTTCACCATTCAATGAAATCATTGTTGATCTGATAATCCTCAGATTCACTTTCCTGTCTTTTCTCCCAACAAGCTCGGATTTCCTTACTGATTAAAAAATTGTCCATCTCGCCCTCGAACATGCTTAACAACCCAGCCTCTCGCATCTCTCTGCGGTAAAGAATTCCACAGAATCTGAGAAAATAATTTTATCATCCACCTTCAAGGGCACTTATTTATTCTGAGATTATGCCTTCTGGTTCTGCACTCTCCCATAGGCAGGAACAACCTCTACAAGCCTCTAAGAATCGTGTATGTTTCAATAAAGTCGCTTCTGATTCTTCTAAATTCCAATGAGTACGAGCCCAAGCTACTAAATTTCCCTTCACAAGAAAATCCCTTCATATCAGAAATCATTCTAATTAACCTTTTTTGGACTGCCTCCAATTCCAGTATACCTTTCCTTACAAAAGGGGTCCAGAACTGTTCACAACATCCTAGATGCGGTCTGACTAGGTATCTAACATAATTTTAATAAGAGTTCAAGATAACAAGGTGTAGAGCTGGATGAACACAGCAGGCCAAGCAGCATCAGAGGGGCAGGAAAGCTGACGTTTAGGTTCTACACGATTTTTCTGAAGAAGGGTCTAGACCCGAAATGTCAGCTTTCCTGCTCCCCTGATGCTGCTTGGCCTGCTGTGTTCATC
>JAHRHZ010000098.1:19119233-19178454 GCA_024137785.1 Ginglymostoma cirratum
CTGATGCTGCTTGGCCTGCTGTGTTCATCCAGCTCTACACCTTGTTATCTCAGATTCTCCAGCATTGGCGGTTCCTACTATCTCTGAAACAAGGAGTTCCCTATTTTTATATGCCATTTCTTTGGAAATAAGAATTCTATTTGTACTTCCTATTATATGCTAGCTTTTTGTGATTCATGCACAAGGATCCCAAATCTTTCGCTGCTGCAGCCTCTGCAGTCTTTCCTATTTAAATTGTATTCATCTCCTCCAACCTGCTTACCAAAACGAATAACCTCACATTTTCCCCACTTCATATTCTATCAGCCAGACTTTAGCCACTCATGTCTATATCCCTCTGCAGCCATTTTGTGTTATTCTCACCACTTGTCTTCCCACCTGTTTTTGTGTAATCTTTAAATATGGAAATAGTACCTTCAGTTCTCTTATCCAAGTCATACACTATATACTGCAAATAATTGTGCCTCAGTACTGATCCCTGTGGCACTCCAATAGTTACAGGTTGCCATCCTGAAAATGTGTCCCCCATCTCAATTTCCTCAACTATTAGTTTGCCAACCCACTGTCCATGCATAAAATATCCCAAACACCTTGGGCTCTTATTAAATAGTCTATGCAAATTACCTCACTGAACATCCTTTGGATATCCTGCTATCCTGCTTGTTAGCTCAAGTAAACTTAATAAATTTGTCAGCTACAATACCCCCTCATGAAGCCAACAGCAGGAAGAACTTTGTAACATTTCCAAAGCATCTGAATGTTTTGTAATGTCGGCCACTACTGAAGACAAAGTTCAGTAAGGCAAAGTTAAATTTGGTGACCAAAGTGGGAAAGTGCATAACCAAGTAAACTGAAATTTCAATTTCAGAAAACCAGCTTCAGTGCAGGATTGAGTTATTTTTGAATAATTAATCACTTTAGCTTGATTAAGCATGTGAGGAACAAATTATATTCTGTTTAATTATGGGTAGCTGTTAAATAGTTTCTGTACAAAATAAACCACAAGCCCAGGTCAAAGTTAAGATTTAAGGTTTTATTGATTTATCATGGTTCAAACTAATGTAAACTTTGGTTGATAGACATGAAAATGCTTTGAAGCAGACACAGGTTGCACCCAAAGACATATCAATGTTTTAAAATGGTGACTTACAATAAAGTCCCTTGAGCGCTACTGGGCTGCTCTCTCATTAGAGAGAGTGCAAGTGATGGGATTAACACAAGGCTCATCATGTCTTGGGCAAAGGGCAAGGCTGAGAAGGCAGGACCTTCATAGTAATTTCAGCTGATGTAGAAACTGCTGCTGGCATCACACTGCATCGCAAACCAACAGTCCAGCCAACTGAGCTAACCATTTATAATAACATTGTGTAATACGTTGTATGGTCATTTTGAACTTTAATTCATTTTAGGCATTACATATGGCTCTCACAGTGCAGTATACTGACAGATTTTGGAGAACAATCAGATGTATCAATTCATCATAGTTAATCATTAGGAGGTGACATGACATAGTCTAAGCAGATACAATAATTCTTCACTGGTGCCAACTTATTCTGGTAAAGATCTAAAGGGACGATCTTATAAAATTACTGGCATGCTAAACACGGAACGAGAAAATCGCAGGAAATTGTGTTATTAAGATGACCACTACTTTTAAAGAAAGCAATTAGACATAGACTACCAAGGCAATCCAAGACTGACCAGGGATATTGGCTAGCAAAAGTCAATAAGGCCTGTGTTTTAGTCATTGAATGCACAAAAAGGAATATCAAAGACAATCAAGAGACTGGTGCCCAGTCAAAATTCATGAACTGGCATTCTAACATAGATAGGCTGAAACCACTATCTTATTAAGTATCACTTATTTTGTGCTGGCTTTGATAAACGTAATGAATTCCGTAAAACTTGTGAAAACATTCTTGAACCTAGAATGGGTCTTGCAGCTAATCAGGATCAATTAATTTTAGATTGGCTAGTTCAAACTCAGCCTATAACTGTCAACACAGTGTGGAGCTGGAGGAACACAGCAGGTCAGGAAGCATCAGAGTAGGAAAATCGCAGTTTCGGGTCAGGGCCCTTCTTCAGAACCGCGATCCAGGAATGCTACATGACCTGCTGTGTTCCTCCAGCTCCACATCATGTTCACTCTGACATGAGCATCTGCAGTTCTTGGTATCTTCAAGCAGCCTATGATTGTAATTGATATGGGTCTAACTACTAAAGTTAAGGTATATGCCAAAATGTTACACTGGCATATAGAAATGTGAAAATGATCAATTTGGCATCACGTACCTTGTGATGTTTCTCCACAACAAGTTATCTATCATGAATATATTCAGCAAAAATCAGTAAAACAGCATCAGGCAAGTGGAAATATCAGTACGTAAACTGCCACTTTCAAATTCAAGGTGGCTATGCAAATCTTACCTTGAAAAGGTTCAAAAGTGTCCATGAAGTCCAGATTGGGCTGTAGCGGAATCAATCCAGGCTGAATCATATCAGCATTTCCTGCATGTGCTGTTGGAAGTATTGGGAGAGTTAAACATACAGTATCTGAATCACGCATTTTGCAGACTAACAATTTCAACATTGAATACTTTGCATCAGGAGCTGGACTTTCCAATATACTTTGCTTTGTACAACTTGTGTGAGGATGCACCACAAAAAGGCAAACACTCAGCATTTACAAGTCTATAAGGTGTCTTCATTATTCATTAAAATGAAAAACTAAAAGAAAAACTTGCATTTATATTTCTTCTTTCATGGCCTCAGCACATTTAAAAGCATACCAACATGCAAGACAAAGAAGTTAGGAGATAATAATCCCTTACTCCTTACATGCTCCAAATGATTTCCCACCTTTAGTAGCATCAGTACTTTCTCAATCCTGAGTTCACTACCTTCTTATCCTCTCCGAATCTTTTCCAACTTGTAAACTCCTGAAGCCAAATTCATACCATCCCCATGGTCCTGCTCATTCCATCATATCAACCCTATTAAGGCCAACTCTGATCTTTTCTTGTATCCCTCACTATGTACACACGTCTTCCATACCCAGTCCATCTGTATTTTCCTGGGAAGAAACAAACCCCAGTTCACATAGAACACCACTTCCAAAATCCTAGTTGACCTCCTGGTTCCCTGCTCACATTTTTGTAGTTACTGACTTGGATCAACCAGACCCTCACTTACATGTTTGTTCTCTATCAATGATGTCATACATCATTCTCAGTCAAACAATATCTTGATTTTAAAATTACTTTCCTCATTTTCAAATCCCAGTCTGACCCCTCTCTATTTCTGTAATCTCCTCTAGTCCCACAAACCTTTGCAGTACGTGTGCTCTTCTAATTCTGACATGTTTTGTATCCCCGATTTTAATTGCTGCACTAATGGTGGCTGTGCCTTTGTTATCTCAGCCCCATGCTTCAAAGGCCCCTCTATATAGGTCTTTCTCCTTTACCTCACTTTCCTCCTTTAAGACCCACCACAACTCCTACCTCTTTGACCAAACATTTCTGGGTAAACCATTTGTGGGTCAAACATTTGGTCATCTGACCTACTGGAGCTCGCCGTCATATTTTGTTTCAAAACAGTATGAACGGCTGGTTCTGACTTTCAAAAAAAAAAAAAATTCACTCATGGGTCATGGGCATCGCTGGTTGGCCTTCAGGAAGTGGTGGTGAGCTGTCTTCTTGAACTGCTGCAGTCCATGTGCTGCGGGTTGACCCACAATTCTCTTCGGGGGGAAATTCTAGGATTTCACCCAATGAAGAAATGGTGATATGTTTCCAAGTCAGGATAGTGAGTGGCATGAAGGGAAATTTGTAGGTGATGGTGTTTTCATGTATCTGCTGCCCTTGTCCTTCTAGATGGAAGTGGTCGTGGGTATGGACGGTCCTGTCTAATGAGTTTTGGTGAATTTCTGAAGTGCATCATGTAAATTGTCCACACTGCTACTACTGAGCATCAGTGGTGGAGGAGGTGGATGCTTGTGGATGTGGTGCCAATCAAGCTGGCTGCTTTGCTCTGGGTGGTATCAAGCTTCTTGTGCGTTGGAGGTGCACCTATCCAGGCCAGCGGGGATTATTCATCACACTCTTGACTTGTGCCTTATAGATGGTGTAACTACCTCAGGAAGTTAGTTTTTCACTACAATATTCCTAGCCTCTCATCTGCTCTTTTGCCACTGTATTTATATGGCGAGTCCAGGTGGTAAACCGCAGGATGTTGACAATGGGGGATTCACTGATGGTAACACTATTGGATGTCAAGGGGTGGTGGTTAGATTGTCTCTTATTACTGACGGTCATAACCTGGCATTTGTAAGGCACGAATGTTACTTTGCCACTTGTCAGCACAAGCCCGGATCCTGTCCAGACATTGCTGCATTTGAACACTGGCAGCTTCAGTCTCTGAAGAGTCACAGAAGGTGCTGAACACTGTACAATCATCAGCAAACATCCCCACTTCTGACCTTATGGTGGGGCAAAAGACATTAACAAAGTAGCTGAAGATGGATGGACTTCGGACAGTACTCGAGGAATTCCTGCAGAAATGTCCTGGAGCTGAGAATGACTCATCTCTAACTACTACGCCTATCTTCCTATGTTGCAGGTGTGACTCCAAACAGTGGAGAATTTGCCCCTCCATTTCCCACTGATGTTAGTTTTGCCAGAGCTCCTTGATGCCATACACGTTCAAATGTGACCTTGAAGTCAAGGGCCGTCACTCTCACCTCACTTCTGGAACTCCGTTCTTTTGCCCATATTTGAACAAAGACTGTAATAACGTCAGTGGCCTAGGCAGAACCAATACTAGGCATCAATGAGCAGATCATTACTGAGTCAGTGCTGTTGATAGCACTATTAATGACAACCTCCATCACTTTACTGATGATCGAGAGTAGACTGATGGGGCTGAGTTGGATTTGTCCTGCTTTTTAATGTACATGACACACCAGGGCAATTTTCCATATTGTTGGGTAGATGCCAGCGTTGTAACTGTACTGGAACAGCTTGGCTGGCAAAGCAGCAAGTTCTGGAGCACAAGTCTTCAGCACTGTTGCCTGAATGCTGTCAGGGCCACAGCCCTCGCAGAAACCACTGCCTCCAACCTTTTCTCGATATCATGTGGAATGAATCAAATCGGCTGAAGACTGATATTTATGATGCTGGAGACCAATGGAGGAGTCCGAGATGGATCATCCATTTGGCACTTGTGGCTGAAGATTGCTGCGAATGCTTCAGCCTTATCCTTTGCACTGATCTGTTGGTCTCTTCCATTTTTGAGGATGGGGATATTTGTGGAGCCTGCTCCTCCAATAAGTTGGCTTAATTGTCCCCCACTATTCATGACTGGATGTTATAGGACTGTAGAGCTTAGACCTGATCTGTCGGTTGTGTGGTCACTGAACTCTGTCTATTGCTTGCTGCTTATGTTATTCGGCACACAGGTAGTTCTGTTTGGTAGCTTCACCAGGTCAACACTTCATTTTTAGATATGCCTACATTCTCCACTGAACCAGGATTTGTCCCCTGGATTGATGATAATGATGGAATGGGGTACGCGCTGTGCTAGGAGGCTGCAGAATTCTGCTGTGAGTGGCCACAGCACCTCACTGATGCCCACTCTTAAGTTGCTAGATCTGTTCAAAGTCTATCCCATTTAGCACAATGATGGGGCTGCATGATGAAGGGTATTCTCAATGTGGAGGCAGGACTTCGCCCCCATAAAGACAGCACAGAGGTTGCTCTTACCGATAATGTCATGGAGATGCATCAGCAACTGGCAGATTGGGTAAGGATGAAGTCAGGTATGATTTTTTAATCTCTTGTTGGTTCCCTCACCACCCACCCAGACCCTTTCTAGCAGACGTTGAAATCCCCCACCCATCTTGCAGCCTTGCCACCCTCAGTGCTTCCTCCAAATGTTGTTCAACATGGAAGAATACTGATTCATCAGCTGAGGGAGGATGGTACGTGGTAATCAGCAGGAGGTTTCCTTGTCCATGTTTCACCTGAAGCTATGAGACTTTATGGGGTCCGGAGTCATAGCATCATAGAATCCCTACAGAATGGAAGCAGACCATTTGGCCCATCAAGTTCATGCCGACCCTCCGAAGAGCATTCCACCCAGACCCATCCTGCTACCCTATCCCTATAACTTTGCATTTCCCATGGCTAATCCACCGAGCCTGCACGTTCCTGGAAACTATGGGCAATTTAACATTGCCAATCCAGCTAACCTGCACATCTTTGGACTTTGGGAGGAAACCAAATCACCTGGAGGAAACCTATGTAGACATGCGGAGAACATGCAAACTTCACACAGACAGTCACCCGAGGCTGGAATTGAACCCAGGTCCCTTGATGCTGTGGGACAGCAGTGCTAACCATTGAGTCACCATATTGCCCCAAGATCAACATTGAGGACTCCCAGGGCAACTTCCTCCTGAATGTAAGCCACCTCTGTTGGGTCTGTCTTGCTGATGGGACAGGACATATCCAGGGACGGCGGTGGTGGTGTCTGGGATACTGTCTGTAAGGTATGATTCCGTGAGTATGACTACATCAGGCTGTTGCTTGAGAGTCAGCTCTCCCAATTTTGGCACTAACAACCAATGTTAGTTACGAGGACTTTGTACAGTCAACAGGGCTATTTCTGCCAATGTCTTTTCTGGTGCCTAGCCTAGGTCAATACCAGATGTTCCATCCAGATTTCATTTCTATGACAAGTTATTACAGTGAGTGACGCAACTAAGTGGCTTGGCAGACCATTTCAGAGGGCAGTTCAGAGTCAACCATATGGCTGTAACTCTGGGACCAAACCAGGCGAGGATGCCAGATTTCCTTCACTGAAGCATATTAGTGAACCAGATGGGTTTTTCTGACAATCGATGATGGTTTCATGGTCATCAGTTAATTCTTAAAATGAATTCTAACTCGACAATCTGCCGTGGCAGGATTTGAACACAGATCCCTACAACATTAACTGTGTTTCTGGAGTAATAGTCTAGCTGTAATACCCTTAAGACATTGCCTTCCCTCTCGTAGTAGCAAGTACCTGATAAAGAATCTGATTTTTCAATTGGATTTTCTCTCAGCTGATTGCTCTGTCAAGATGTGCCAAAACCAGGTAATGTGTCACAAGCTCTGTGCATTACTTGTGAAACTTGTCACCACGCACATAAAGTCATAAAGTAATACAGCATGGAAACAGCCCTTCGGCCCAAACTGGTCCACGCTGACCATGGTGCCCACTCAGCTAGTTCCAATTACCCGCATTTGGTCCATATCCCTCTAAATCCATCTTATCCATGTACCTATCCAAGTGTTTTTTAAATGTTGCTCCTGTACCTGCCTCAACCACTTTCTCAGGCAGCCCATTCCATATATGCACCACTGTGTGTGAAGGAAGTTGCCCCTCAGGTCCTTCTTAAATCTATCCCCTCTCACCTTAAACCTATGCCCTCTAATTTTCAATTCCCCATCCCTGGGAAAAAGACTATATGCATTCATCCCATCTATGCTCCTCATGATTTTTTTCACCTCATAAGATCAACTCTTATTCTCCTTTGTCCCAAGGAATAAAGTCCTATCCTGGCCAACCTCTCCCTATAACTCAGGCCGACTGGTCCTGGCAACATCTTTGTAAATCTTCACATAAAAGCAAGAAATGTATATGCACTAAGTTGAAGCAGGTAGGGTAGCACTATCTCAAATAAATTTTTTTCAAAGAAATTTAGTTAATCTAAAATAAGTAAGATATTTCCTGCTGATTGCAAATAGATATGTACCACAGGACTTCTTTCCCTCCAAGAAGAAAAATAACAAAATTTGTAAAGTGTAACACTTTTGAAAAAAGTTTACAATGCCACAAAACATGCCTTGCAAGTGTCACTAACCAATCTCTCTTGGGTTGGGCCAGGCTACTGGATGGTGTGAAGACAAAGTTGAGAAAAGTGTGTCAGAGAATTCAGACATTAACATGTCCATATCCAAGAGCTGGTCCTCCTCCATGGGGACAGGTGTATCACTTCCTTTCCTTTTTGCACACCATGCTGCCAAGTCATCATCTTGAAATGGAGTATAGCAGGCTTCGGAGCCGCCATCGTCAAATCCAGAAAGCTGTATACCATTATCCAATATTATAGAAAGAATGGTTAGTGTAACTTACAAAAAAGAAGTAGACAACTTCCAACAAACACTTCATTATTGATGAGAACATTCTCTCAAGAAGGTCTATCAATCAAATACTTTTCATTCAACAAATGTTAAGGAGCAGACAGCATTGCCAGTTTAAATAAAATTCCGAACTTGATATTTTAAAAATTCTCATTCCCACCTCCAACAACAAAAATCTTTCAACTGACAAGTGGAACAAAAGCTCAGCTGTGATTCCCAGACATCACTAAGGCTATCCTTGGCCAGGCTACGGAGAATCAACTATATTAAAAATCCCCTCTGACCACATGTACAAAAATAAGAAAAATTGCCTTCTACGGAAAGGTAACAAAACCTACATGGTATGCTGGTTTTGAACAAGTTATGCAGTCCTGTAGGTTTTTTTTTGAAAAAATACTGATTAAAAAGCCAGAAATATTCTAACGCATCCATTACATTTTTGGTGTTTTTTTAAAAAATGTAAAAGTGCTCAAAATGAGTAATGTCCCTGAAGTAAATATAAAATTAAATTCCAAGATTAATCATCATTCAAGCTCCTTTTCATTTAAGAACTGAACTTTTAATTCTTAACTGGCTTCAGAGTTGGAGCATCACACTGGAATGCTTCAATACCTAAGGAGCAAATTAGAATGCCTATGGTCCAGAGGATCATGTACAGCTGTCACTGTTGTTTCTGCAGTAAGAAATCCCTAGTATTCTTTTAAAAGTAGTACATCAATGACAAACAGCTGGATGAAGGGAGCAATCAAGCCATTGGAGAATGAAGTGGAAATTAATTCAGCCTTTCCCCTCCAAACAAATTAAATCCCAAGATTCAAATCTTCCCTCCCGTTATTATGTCCCAAAATAGCTAGGAGCAAATATAATGCAAATTACCAAATCATATTTAATGGAAGAGCACTAGAACACACTAGAACATCGAAATTTTACAAGTCAGAATAGATGTTTACAAATGAAAGAGCACCATAATGCTTTAAGACATTCAAAACAAAGTTTACAAAGTTATTTAATCTTATATCCAGCAGATGGCAGTATTTATACTCTAATGTCTAACATTCCAGTTTTAAAGAAATGGCCAAACCAATTTTTCTTTTAAATTTTTTAAGGTAGTCAAGCTCCATAACAAGAGAGCTGCAGAGATAGAGATGTGCGTGGATAAAGAAAGATGGAATTGAGACACCAAGCAGGAAATGGAAGAACAGTAAGTGAACAATGTTGAATGCAGAAGAGGTAATCTTAAGGAAGTTTCTGAAGGCAAGTAGGATTCGAGCAAAGCTTAGGGGATTAGAATAAAAGAATTTGAAAGAACAGGGCCATAATGGAGAAAAAGGCTTAGAACAAGGAACAAGGAACAAAGAAGGAACAAGGAGCTGTTGAGGAAATAAACACACAACAGATAAAGAGACTGAGACTTATGGTGAGGGCTATCTAATCAATTTGTTGCAGGATCAGAAGCCAAAAATGGGCTTTAAATTGTTGCCCAATTTGTCCATTTGGCAAGAAGAGTGCTTGTCCCTACAGCCAGTCCATTTTCAAAGAGCCCACCAAGTAAGGAGTTATAAGCCTTCAAGTAAACCTTGCTGTAGCACCTGAACATACTAAGCTAATGCACAGGATTATGCTAACATACAAAGTGCACTGAATGGACAAGCATATCTGATAGCTGTTTTTTAGAAGATCCATTAAAAATATACTTGGGAGAGTCTGAAAGTATTAACAATAATCAAATTTTAAAAATGTGTTATGGACTAGACGAAACCTCCTAAAAATATATTAAGAAGACAGCTTAGACTCTAACCTTTTCCTATTTCAAACGTAATGCGATTCGATTAATCAAACTACTTGGTCTTATGCAACACATTATTTTTATACTACAGTTAAAATACAAAAAAAAACTAAAAGAATTGGATGAAATGTAACTCTATCAAAATGCTTAACAACATAATATATACATAAACTACTACTAATTAACTGTTCCAAATAAGTAACATCCCATAAAACACAGCCTCAAAAGGCAAATTCAGTAAAACAGATTGTCTCACATGCAATTCTAGCAGCAGGAAGAGAACCCCAGCTTCTAACCATAACAGAGAGGGGAATAAGAGTTTCCACATCCAACTTCAAGACCCCAGCAATTGCAGAAAGCTAAAAACTAAAATTCCTGGTTCTGTGGGAACTCGGCCTCACCCATTCGGCTGCTTCTATTGTTCCAACTTTTTAAAAAGACCCAACACCTCACAAAGCTGTTTACTTTATTGGCTTTGAGCAGACTGCTCTGGATCTCTGTCTCAATCTTTCTTCATTAAAAAACCAGGACAAAATACACCTCTTAAAGCCATAGTATCGTCACAAATGCAAACATAAAAGTGGTCAAAATCGCTCACCCCTTAATTTATATGTTCAATTGCAATCTATACTGACCTTTAAATTTATGACAAAATTATACAAAAATCTTTAGCCATAAAATACTTCGTTAACTTATAGGCAGTGATCAGAAGAGTTATACACTTCCAGCAGAACACTTGGTGAATGACTGTAATTGTCCCTTTTGAGCAAAAAACAATCTTGGTATCAGATCATACCGTTGACATGTCAAGAATAAACAGGTGACATATTTCAAAAGAGCTCGTCTTTAGTGAAAGTGTAATTTTAATTTTCAACTTACTTTAATCAAACTTGAAAGATCTTCATCTTTGTGCTTCTGTAACTGAAAAAGAAAAAGAAGCTAAAAATGTATCAAAGAAAAATAGATCATTGTGAAATGTTAATTGCAGAAACTCTGAGAAATGATCCTTTCATTCTGTTTTGTGACAGGTTTTTAAATTCCCTAAAGAACATACATATTTTCAGTACACAATGCTAAAATAAAAGAGACTACAAAATTATCTCATAGCAAACAACATACCCTTTTCTTGAAGTACGTGCGCCATTTGTGATACTCTCTTATTACAATCTCAATTCTTCTTTTCCAGAATTTTCCTTCTGTTACAGCTGCCTATGAAAATATTGAAATTTGTTAAAATCTCGACTTCACACAGAATTTGATCAATTGTACAATGTATCCACAAATATTATGTTAAAATTGTTGTGAAACATGTGCATCCTGCTAACTAAAAAATGAAAACTTGGAAATTAAGGATATTTTTTGATTTGCAGTCACAGGGAAGTGAAAAATCCTGATAGTACTAATAAGCAAAAAAAACCCTAAAAAAAGTTATGCAATAACAAAAGCGCACAGAAGAAACAAGTCATATGCAAGAACTATAACAACCAGCATTTCAAGGGATAACAGAATCTTTTTACGAAAATTATTAAGGTCACCATTATTCTTGTTATACGGAAGTTTCACATTCACTTACTTCTGGTCGTCGAGGTTCATCAAACTCGATAGTCCCATCCAATGGAGTAACAAAGTGACAAACTGGATTGTCACGTTTTTCTACATCTAAATGAGAACAAAAACTTGTTACATCAGCAATATTGGCAATTTTGTTTTAAAAACCAGCATTTCCTGCAGTCACAGAACTTAGCTGCTCTTTTTGGAGGTGGGTGGGGGAGGATAGAAGTAGTAATAGCCAGAGTTTAGCAACCCTATGTGGTCTGCAGTGAGGTAGGAAGGAGATCACACAAAACAAAGATAAAAAGGAATACATTATTGATAAGAATTAAGTTTAGAAGATAGCCCGAAAGCAACCGGTGTGGAAACAACATGCAAAATGGCCACCTAGTTGCGATTTCCATCAAAAGGCTCATGAACTTTTCTCTTAGTCTGTTGTTTTGTATTGGCATCCCCATATAACTTCCCACTCTTCCTTAAGATCTAAGGATTCCAGCACTGAGACTGACGATCCAGGTTGTGTAAAGAATGGTTGCACAGGTAAAATATCAGAGAGCTTCTAGTGCATGTGGAATTGGGTTACTAGCTTAAGCCAAAGTCTTCAGAGATTAGAAACTGTGTATGCAAGGTAGTTATGGAATGTCAAGATTAGAAACGATTTGCTCTTCTAATGATAAAAACGAATGCACAATTCAGAAACATATAGTCTAAGCCAGATCATCTTGACAGGGAGAATACCAGCCTCAACAAGTAAATAATAGTCAACCTGGCCATTTATACAGGGGGATTAAGTCATCTGAATGATTTGAAACTTTGAAAAATTTAATAATCTGCATTGTTCCGATGTGTTTGGTCTAAGAAGACATATGCAAACAACGACAATAGAATTCTCCATAACAATGTGGCATGGTAACAGGAAGCTGTGGGTAAACATTTCTCTCGGAAGAATTCTCTATCTGCACCATGACTATTCTAATACATGTTTGTGGAAACATTTTAAAAATTAGCTTGCTTTCCAAAAGTATTATGTTAAATAACAAATATCTGCCCTAAATCGAGTGTTGATTCTAAGAGTCAGCAAACAAGCAGAAATGCTTGAGGAGCATCATTTACCATTGAAAAAAATTGAGGGTGGGGGAGGAAGAGATTTAAAAAGCCACGCCTGTATAGATCAGATTATTGCAAGTTTAAAAAAGGTCAAGTTCATCTGAAAATGATGATACTGAATGATGAAAACTTATTTCGGCACTCATTATCATTCTAGTGAAAGATAAATCTGAGTTCAAACTCCCACTTAGCAAAAAAAAACACCCAGAGTACATATATTGACCTGGTAGAGGAGATGTGAAATGTAAGATTGGGTACACTGGGCTAGATAACACAACAGACATGAGGTAATGAAATGAAATGAACTATTTTAGGAAACATTTGTATCAGCGCACTTCATCAAGAACTGCAGGAATAAACTGTTAGCTGAGAAAATAAAGGTAAATGAGATTTTACTCACATTGCATGTACCATGCCCTCCAGATAGCATTGTTCAGTCGAATTTTGTCTCTCCAGAGAAGTTTCAATCCTTTGAAATTTTTCCATTTAGGTGAAACCAACTTTCCACTAGAAACAAATGGGTATCAATATATCAGTTTCAACAAATTAAATTGATCCAGGGCTAGTTGAAAGGTAGTAACTAAAATGATTCATGTGTGAAACAGCAGGTAATCTGACAACAAATCTGTAACTGTTTGAATGGACACGCGCGCATTAATTTGGGCTCATGTTACCTCCGCTTATCTTTAGCATTTGCAAAATGCTCATTCCACCAAATAATACATAAATGAAAGGATCTATTCAAAAGCAACAAACAACCAAAGATGTGAAGTGCAGGGGTGTATAATGATGGCATATTATTGTGCAAAGTCTGCTCGCTGAAGTGAGGAGGACACATCTGTCTGGGTATGCTGGAGCAGCAAGAAGCAAGTATGAAGAAGCAAGCAGTCAGGTGTGGAGTGAAGTGCAGCTTCGAAGGCATACATGAAGGTCACATTGGCAACATTACAGGGGATTATTTTATTGACAGCACCTGACATGACCATCAGGAAGTGGTGTATTCTTTCAATGAACACAGATGAATCTCGTTTACCAAAAAAAAGGTGTGATTTTGTCAGAGGTGAAAATGTAAAAAAAAACCACAGGAACCAAACTGTCCACTTTAAATTTTAATAGAGGTGGGTTAAGAGATTGGTGTTTATCCCATTCACAAGAAGTGGATTTGCTATTTAAATATAATAATGATGCCTGGTGCCTCCATTTTAACAGCCATTCTATTTTTACTCAAGAGATGATCAGGTTTCCAGGGACTTGGGAAATTAGGCAGCTAAAAGGTAAACCAGGTTAAAATCTAGGAAGCAAGCTACCCAAATGCCCTCAAATCACCAGACATTCTCCTGCCATGCCCCCAATGCTGTGACCAGAAATTCAAACTTCTCAGCAGACACCTCCTACCATAATGAGGAATTCCACAACCCTGCACTCACCCTCACACAGATGTTGAGGATTCATAGGGCAAGGGCTCAGGTCAAAGGATAATCCGAAATGGAATGTATAAATAGTTAACAAGGCTGAAGTGTTACTTTTATCCCAAAACACTAGAGATGCAAGATTTGAAAAACTCTCCCAGCCTTTTACTTTAAACAAGTTATACCGACAAGGAAAAGATGATTAATTTTTTAAAAATTGCACTTACACAAATAAATCTTTCAACAATTTATTTCACATATTTCTGCCATCCTCGTCAAATAGGCACTTGATCTCCAGGTAGAGAATGAATTGGAAAGTAAGAAATCTGTGTTTTAACCTGTACTGCCAGGTAGTCCAAGAATTCTGCATGTCTACTACAATGTTACCAAAAGTTCTAATGATAAAACTGCATTATATAACTTGCATATTCAGGGACTACAGCTTGCTGTTATTTCATTAGCTCAATACAAATGGCTTCCAGCGATGGGGCTATTAGCATGCACTGTCCCCTCATCTATACACACACATACATTTTGCTCATATATTTGATGCAGTGCAGATGTACAAGTTCTGTGGGTATTCTTTATCCCTATCCTTATGAGTGGAAGCTTAGGGATGATTAAGTGATTGCAATACTAGAGATTATTTCAATCAAATTAATGGAAAGTAGCTAATGGCATTATAAATTAGCTTAAATAATGAGGAGCAGATGGCAATAACAAATCGAAAAAAAAGGAGCGTGTCTTTGGACAATGACAACGGCAGTTCCATTGAAAATACTGTTATTCACACAAATGAAATAATTTGCAGGGCGATATTTATTGTAATAATAAACTCAATGACACCAAGCTGAGGGATTGGGCGGTAAATATAAAAGAATCCATAAACAAAGTGAATATGGCAATTAAAACAAATTATTTTCTTTCAATTCCGGCAGTTAGGCACACCATTGTTCCGCCATTCTCACATTTCGATCACTTAATCTGAACTATCAACATCTTCTCTCCACCGACACCCTATACCCCACTACCACGCACCCCCTCCACCAACTAGAGTGTAAATGCTGCCACCCTCCCCACTTCAATTCTGCTGAAGAGTCATCTATACTCAAAACATTAGCTTGCTGTCTCTCCATGGATACTATCTGACTAGCTGTGATCCCCAGCATTTGTTGTTTTCTGTGTAGAATATTAATTGGGAATACAAAATTAAGCTTTACCAAAGACCTTACCCCCCAAAAAAATTCAGTGCCACGAGCCAAGTGTGGGTAACTAGGAATCTGGATGAGGATAACTGTATTTTTGATAAGTACATTAAAATTGACTGATACACACAGTTATTGGGTCTGTGATCTCAAAACTAATTTATACAGGACACATACTTACTTTAACCTATCTGTACACTTATTGGGTAAAATGTTGGGTAAGGTAGGTAAAAATACCTGTTTCACCTCAAAAATACTGCGCTAGTTCACCCATGGGTCAGGCAATAATCTAGAGATTATCATCTTGGAGGTTCTGCTTTTTAAATTTAGCTCCTGTTTAAAATCTTACAGCAAAACCTCCTTTCTAGCCTTACCAATATCACTGGTACCAACATGCAGGATGACCAATGGATCCCTTCCCTCCCTCTCCATCTTGAAGTCCTTCTCTAGCCCTGAGGAGATGTCCTTATCCTGGCACCTGGCAGACAACACAGCCTTTAGAATTCCTGTTTATGGCTGCAGAGAACAGTATCTACTCCCAAATTGTACTGTCCCCTACTACAACCATAATCCTACTTTCCTTCCTCCCACCACTTGAATGGCTCCCTGTACTAAGGTGTTGAGGCCAGTTTGCTTACCTCCTTGTAATCCCAGTCTTGTTTGCACAGCTTGAAAATAACCTTGTAGCTGTTGGATAATCGCAGACATCGAGTCTCCTCAATTTTAAACCCTGGGTCTTCATATTTGCCTCATCTGCAATGAGACCCTCCTGAACCTGATCACAGACCAATTCTAAATTGCCAAATCTAAGAGGCGTGACCATTCTCTAGTGTAAAACATTCAGCTAACTATCACTTTCCCTTGTGTGGCACAACGTCTGCAGCTCAGACTCCAGCTCAAGTCGGATGTGAGGTTCCTTGAGCTGCAAACATTTAGTACAGATGCATTTGCTCTGGATCGCATTGGTGTCCAGCAATATATCTCATATCCTGCCATCACTAACGTATTTGATTTAACTTGTATATTAATTCCTTGAGATTCCCTGCTCTTTATACTTCACTGTAATAATATTGTTTTTATCAACTAAAAGAAAAAAAACACCAGTATTAATCTAATACTTAAGCCACTATTTTTAAGAAATGGGAGAAGAAAAACACTGGAGACCTAAACACAAACCGAAGACCTTACTTTTACTTTAAAGACTAGAAATTTCATAAAACTACTCTTTAATCAGCTTCTTGCCTTGTACTTCTGTCACCCTGTGGTTTATCACATCATTTCACCTTATCTCTTGCTTGGGAGAGTTTACTTCTTGCCGTAAACCCTAGTTAAAGCACCTCTGTCCTCTTTGCATTGAACTTCCACTTAGAGGCAAAATTTCCAACAGCATAGTTAGTAAGTCACTCAGCTGAGGTATTTTTCATTCTGACCGGTTTAGAAAAAGTGAGTGGAGAAATATTTTCAAAAAAAAAATCCAAAAGAAAATTCTATTTCCCCACACTGCATTTGAGCACTATTTACTAGTCATTTAGAAAGCATACACTAGAAAATGAGATCTACTGACAAACAAAGCTTTGACCATACAGAACAATATTAAGTTATTCAATAACTGAACCAATGTTGCTTCCCAATGCTCGTTTAATTAGATTATTTAGCAGTTGTAAAGATGTCCCATTTACAAGAAAATTGTCTGTTTTACTGAACACAGTACCAGGAAGCAACACGATTAAATAACATCTAAATAGTTTGATATATCGTAATTTGAAACTATGTTACAGCTGTACATCATAGGTAATTAGCTATTGTTCACAAAAGGGCTAAAGACATCTCTCTCCAAATAGGGGAAGGCAAAGAGGCAGGTTTCCATGAACTACTACAGCTGATATGGGATTAAACCTGTGTCATTCTGCACCATACTCCACCATTCTAACCAACTTAACAAATAAACCCCTGTACAGCCACTGATTACTAAATTTGACATTGACTAAAAAGAATGACATTGCTCCCTTTAATTATCTTATCAATTTAAAAAAAGGTTGGCATGAAAATGAACTATATGTCTGGCAGTACGACTACTGCCAGTATTAGTTAATTTGCATTCCCATGGGAAGCAACAAGAAACTTTAAACTACATAGCTACTAGGCTCAATTTAGGCAATACTAGAACCACCACATAAACAGATCACTTGCAGATCAAAACAGAAGATAAGCTAAACTGAAATAGAAAAATAGCCAGGAAGACTGGTTTACACTGTGCATTCAATGGTCCATTATACATGTTTATACGACTCTACAAGCATTTGCAGGCAAGAAAACTTGCAACTTAAATCATAGTAGCCTAAAGTCAGGCCAGAGCAAGAGCCTTCCTTGAGAGTTTTATTTTAAACTCACTCACTTCATTCATACATTCCATTATTTTAACTTTCTCACTTTAGTTTAAAACAAAAGTGTCCTTTTGCAAGGCTGTGATTAATAGTTACGAACAGGTAGAGGAAAGGAAGAGATGTACCGAAAATGCCTAATGTGAAAGGCTCTGCCACCAAGGAACAAGGGATCTTTCAGTGGACCATAGAATACAGGCAAGGCCTTTGGCCTATCAAACCTGTACAGCCAAAAATATTCTACCTACACTAGTCCCACTTTCCCACACTAGGCCCTTCAACTAAGGGGAACAGCTGTTTTCTATTCGCCATGTCCATGCCCCTCAAATCATATTAATCTCTACCAGGTCACTCTCAAACTTCTCTGCTCCAAAAATAACTTGAGCTTCTCCAGCCTCTCTTCATAGCTTAAATGCTCCTTCCCAAGCAACATCCTGGTAAGTCTCTTTTGCACCTCCTCCAATGGAATGACATCCTTCCTGTAGTGTGGGGACCAGAACCACACACAATACTCCGGCTGTGACCTAACCAAAGTTCTGTACAGGTCCAATACCATACACCATAACTGATAAAGACATGCACCCCACATGCCTTAACTATCCTATTAACCCATCCTACCACCTTCAAGTTTCCCAAAATCCTTCTGTACCTCTGACCTTCCTACAGTCTTGTCATTCATTGAGTACTCCCGTGTCTTGTTCCTTCTTCCAAAGTACATCACCTCTCCTTCAGAGAAGCAGGAATAGCAGTAATCAATGCAGGGAGAAGTTCATGGTTAAACTGGATACTGTCTTAATCAGATAGCATCACGTCAAAGACTAGAGGTTCACAATAAAAAGTAAGACATATGTTATATTTACAATTCATGCCAAACCTACTTTGACAAACTCACTCCAAAACAAACTTGGTGTATCTCACTACTATCCTGCAAAAACCTTTTATTTTAAACATGCCTTCCATATCTTTTAGTATAGGGGAAAGGTAAAGAGAAGGACACTTTATTGTTGCATCAAATGAGACCTGAACTCACTGTTGGAATATGTCTTTCCCCAAAACTTGCCAGTAAGCCAAGGGAGAGAAAATAAGAGCTTATGCTACAGTCGCTACGACAAACATGGCATCTTCTACGCCTAATACACCTATATGTAATAAAATGTAAACTTTCTCATCAGCTAGTTATTTCTTCTTGTTCACTGGTTCTTAATCTTCAACAAATTCAAATCAACTGAGAGAAGAGATTCAAATGTTTGGGTCTGTTCTCCTTGGAAACAGGTCCAAGAGAAGATCTGATAGAAATTTTCAAATTTATTAGCAGTCTGGATACAGTAGATAGTGAGAAACTGTTCCTGCTCCTTAAAGAATCAAGCATGAGAGGGAACAAGTTTAAATGATTTGCAAACCTGGCAAATTTGACATGAAAAATTTTCAAACAGTGAGTTCCTTGGGTCTGGAATGCACATCTCGGAAGCGCACTGAAGACAGAGTCAATTGAGGCATTCAGTTGAGACTTTACATGAATATTTGAATAGAAACAATGTGCTAGGATACTGGGAAAATTAGGTGAATGGCACCACGTCATCAAGCTGCCTGGAGAGCCAGTGTGGTGCAGTCATGATGATCCTATTTGCCTTCCGTGCCATAATAACTCAGACTCTGTAAACTAAGGCTTACCATAATCTACAGTAAGTGTATAAAAGATACATTTGCAATCAATCAATCAAGAAGTTTGCTTAAACCAACTGCTGAATATTTTCCATAGATAACAACAGGATCCACAACATTCTGGTGTCTACCTGCCTGAGGCTGTTGAAGTGAGCAATCAACTTTCCTAGTCTGTTGTCCATTCTTCATGCTCCGTTACTTCAGTTTATTTAATATTGAAATATCCTACCCTGCCTTAAGAGTATTCATCCATTTTCCTTCCTGATCTTTATTGGTTTTGGCTTTCCATTGCTTTATCTGAATGTACAATTATTATCATTGCGTTCAAATTGCTCCAGCCATATACAATAAAATGCTACCAATAATAACCATGGTAAAGTTACATTTGCCTAACACGCTGGAATCTCCTTCCTACACCTGTCTGTCTGTCTGTACATCTATTTAGTTAAAGGATGAGAGTTCAAAGGAGTGTCTATAAGCTTCTGGTGACCGTTTCCAATTATTCAGAGTCATAGAATTGTGTAGCACATAAAAAGTCCCTTCGGTCCAACTCGTCCGATGCTAAGTTTCCCAAATTAAGCTAGTCCCTGCATTTGTATCAGATCCCTCTAAACCTTTCCTATTCATGTACCTGTCCAAATGTCTTTTAAATGCTGTACCTGCATCCACCACTTCCTCTGGCATTTCATTCCACATTATGAACCACCCTCTCGGTGAAAGAGTTGCCCCTCAGATCCATTTTAAATCTTTCTCCTCTCACCTTAAGATATATCGATATATCCTCCAAAATTGAACACCCCCATCCTCGGCAAAAGACTTTTGCTATCTACCTTATCTATGCCCTTCATAATTGTATAAGCCTCTTTAAGGTCATCCCTCAAGTTCCTGCAGTCCAGGGAGAAAAGTCCAAGTCGATCCAGCCTCTCCTTGTTACTCAAGCCCTCCAGTCCCAGCAAAATCCTGCAAATCTTTTCTGAACCCTCCAATTTAATAATATCCTTCCTATAGCAGGGAAACCAGAACTATTCACAGTATTCTAAAAAATGCCCTCACCACTGTCCTGCACAAGCTCAACAGGACGTTCCAAATCCTATATTCAGTAGTCTGAGCAAAGAAGGTAAACATGCTGAATGCCATCTTAACAACCCTGTCCATCTGTGACGCAACTTTCAAAGAACTATGTTCCTGAAACCCAATGTGTCTCCGTTCGACAACATTCCCCAGAACACCAATATTGATGTCATCCGCAAACTCACTAACTATGCCTCCTAAATTCTCATCCAAATCGTTTATAGAAATGACAAACAACAGCACACCCAACACCGAACCCTGTGGAAGACTGCTGGTCACAGGCCTCCAATACAAAAAGCCACCCCCAAGGCTACCCTCTGTCTGCTCCCATCAAACCAATTTTGTATCCAATTGACAAGCTCTCCCTGAATCGCTTGTGATCTAACTTCACTAATCAGTCCACCATGCAGAACCTTGTCAAAGGCTTTACAAAAGTCCATGCCTCTCCAAATGCATGTAAATCCTGTCTCTCAGAAACCCCTCCAACAACTTACCCACCACTGATGTCAGACTCACCAATAATCATTCCCAGGCTTCTCCTTACAGCCTTTCTTAAATAAAGGCAAAATTTTAGCTACCCTCCAGTCCTCCTGCACCTCACCCATTGCTATAGATGATACAAATATCTCTGCTAGGGACCCCGCAATGTCCTGGGATATGCTTGATCGGATCCCAGAGACTTATCCATCTTCATTTATTTAATACCTCCAGTGCCTCCTCTTCTGCAATGTGAACTGTTATCAAGACATCAATATTTATTTCTCTAAGTTCCCCAGTCTCCATTTCTTTCTCTACAGTAAAAACTGATGCGAAATATTAGTTTATAATGAGCCTTTATCACTAGGGAGGCAGTGCTGGGCAAGCCAATGGGGCTAAAGGCAGCCAAGTCTCCTGGCCCTGATGACATGCATCCCAGGGTACTAAAAGAGGTGATGGGAGAAATAGCAAATGAATTAGTAATTATTTACCAAAATTCACTGGACTCTGGGGTGGTTCCCGCAGATTGGAAACATCCAATGTGATGTCACTGTTTAAAAAAGGAAGTAGACAAAAAGCGGGTAACTATAGTTAGCTTAACTTCGGTACTGGGGAAAATGCTTGAATCCATCATTAAGGAAGAAATAGCAAGACATCTGGATATAAACTGTCCCATCGGGAACACCCAGCATGGGTTCATGAAGGGTAGGTCATGTTGAACTAATTTGGTGGAATTCTTTGAGGACATTACTTGCATGGTGGACAATGGGGAACCTGTGGATGTGGTGTATCTGGATTTCCAGAAGGCATTTGACAAGGTGCCACACCAAAGGCTGCTACATAAGATAAAGTTGCACGGTATTACAGGTAATGTATTGGTATGGATAGAGGATTGGTTGACCAGTAGAAATCAAGGAGTAGGGGTAAATGGCTGTTTTTCTGGTTGGCAGTCAGTGGCTAGTGGTGTGCCTCAGGGATCAGTGTTGGGACCGCAATTGTTTACAATTTACATAGACGATTTGGAGTTGGGGACTAAGTGTGGTGTGTCAAAATTTGCAGATGACACTAAGGTGAGTGGTAGAGCAAAGTGTGCAGAAGACACTGAAAGTCTGCAGAGGGATATAGATAGTCTAAGTGAGTGGGCAAAGGTCTGGCAGATGGAGTACAATGTTGGTAAGTGTGAGGTCATCCATTTTGGTAGGAATAACAGCAAAATGGACTATGATTTAAATGGTAAAAAATTGCAGCACACTGCTGTGCAGAGGGACTTGGGTGTCCTTGTGCATGAATCACTAAAAGTAGGATTGCAGGTGCAGCAGGTAATTAAAAAGGCAAATGGAATTTTGTCTGCCATTACTAGAGGCATGGAGTTTAAAAACAGGGAGGCTATGCTACAGCTGTATAGGGTCCTGGTGAGGCCACACCTGGAGTACTGTGTGCAGTTTTGGTCTCCTTACTTGAGAAGGGATATACTGGCACTGGAGGGGGTGCAGAGGAGATTCACTCGGTTGATTCCAGAGTTGAGAGGGTTGGATTATGAGGACAGACTGAGTAGGCTGGGATTATACTCATTGGAATTCAGAAGAATGAGGGGAGATCTTATGGAAACATGTAAAATTATGAAGGGAATAGATAAGATGGAGGCAGGGAGGTTGTTTCCGCTAGCAGGTGAAACTAGGACTAGAGGGCATCACCTCAAAATAAAGGGAAGCAGATGTAGGACCGAGGTCAGGAGGAACTTCTTCATCCAAAGGGTTGTGAATCTGTGGAATTGCCTACCTCGCTGAATGTTTTTAAGGCAAGGCTAGATAAATTTTTGAACAGTAAAGGAATTAAGGGTTATGGTGAGTAGGCAAGTAAGGGGAGCAGAGTCTCAAAAAGATCAGCCATGATCTTATTAAATGACGGGGCAGGCTCGAGGGGCCAGATGGCCTATTCCTGCTCCTAGTTCTTATGTTCTTATGTTTTCCCTTATAAATTCCTATCTCCTGATGGCATCTGCTTAATATTTTGAGTAAAGTAGTTAAGGGCTTGTTAATGGGATACGATAATGTCTAGATCGTGTAAAGTGTAAATTCACTGACTTTCCAAAAATGATTGCCTTGTTGTATTCCATGTCAATTTTAAATCAAACAATTTTTATTCACCATTTCTTTAGAAATGAGTATTTCACTTGACACTACATCTGTGCTGATGAAATGATTCACCCCAGCTATGTTAAAGGGAATCACCAATCTTCTGAATTGATTTCAGCATGTTGTGATTCCCCAGCCTGAAGCAGTGAGAACTCCCAAATTCCTTAACCTTACTTTCATCTTTATTATTTAAGGAATCCAGGTGACATTTTAACCAATCCATCCCACACACTGTGGACATGTATCCACTGTCCAAAACCTCAAAACTGAATGAGTCCATGACTCAAACTTTCATTATTGGGTAGAAGCTCCTCATTACTCATACACATTCTACTGCTTAATTAGTATCACCCTTTCTGCCTTCTGAATCTTCCATGTCATGTGTAATTTCAAAACCATATTATTTCATTTAAGACAAATCATTGTATAATACTCCTTTGACTCACATATAGAATATCACTGTAATATTTCCTGAACAGTTCTGGGATTCACTCTTCTAAGTTCCCCAGTTCCTGTCATCTGTTATAATTATCAAATGTCTCTCTATCCTCATGTCTTTAGTTATAATTCTCCTCTCTCATAAATTTTTGTAGCCCATATCTGAGCAGTCTCTCATTGTCTCATATTACTACTGAACACTCCATCCTTTGTGACACTGCTAAATAACTCATTTAAGCCAGAAAGCCAGTAAGAATGAATATTTTCCCAGATATAATTTTAAGAATCCTGATATCAAGTCAAAATCTATCCACAATTGATACCAAATCCACAGTTGCTGTACCAATTCAAATTATTCTGCTAGTAGCATTCAATAACAGAAACTAGTGAATCAATAAACAGAGAAATTTAACTAGTTGCTAGGCACTACATAACTTGAGTATTGCTGAAAACAAAGAAACCTACTGTCAAAACATCACCTCGGCACATACCAGGAGAGAATTGCAAAAATACCAAATTTTAAAGTGAACAACAATTTATACTGCATGAGATAAAGGTGCCAATGGTTGGCAAATGGACTCTTGATTGGTTGAGATATTGGTATGGGGAATGCACCAGGAAACAGTTGTCCCAAGTTTTGCTCTGGTTTAAGACAAAATAAAATGTCTTGTAGTAAGCTCTCCTTCATTATTTGTTTCTCAAGAGATATTGCCATTGCTGACTAGACAAGTGTTTATTGCCAATCCCTATTTTCCATCAACCAGGTAGTGGTGAGCCACCTTCTTGAACTGCTGCTGTACACTGTATATATTCACAATGCTGAAAGAAGGACTTCTCGGATTGTGACCCAGCAATAGTGAAAGAACAGAGATTTAATTTCAAAAGAACAATGTGTTCCTCAGGGGAGAGTTTGCAGGTTGATAGTGCTTTCAACAGCACCTTGGTGAACTGCTGCAGTGCATCTTGTAAATGGTACACACTGCCGTCTCTTTGCTTCAATGAATGCTTAAGGCATTAGATCATGGATCAAGGAGGTTACTTCCTCTTGGGTGACATCAAGGTTCTTGATTATTATTAGTTCTGTACTCTTTCTAGCAAGTGCAGAGTATTTCATCGCAACACAACTTTTCTTTCCCTGCTTGGAAAGGACATGGCCCCAAATATGAATATATTCAGCTTTTAGCAAATCTATATGCATCACATTGCAAACAGAACTAAAATTCAGCTCCTTCTTCTCAGAGTATAGATTGGTGTTCTCTTCAAAATTTGGTAATCTTTCAATTCTGGGTAAATAAGTGCAAAACAAAAAGCTTCAACAGTATGACTCTTTCAGCAATAAATTTAACATCTTTGCAAACTGTCTACTGTCCTCACATTGACGCCTGGCCTTGAGGATCCCAGTTTGAAAACATGAGAAAGACAATTGTGCAGGGATAAAATAATATACAGTGATTGGAATTTTTTTTTCAATTCATCAAATTCTTCCAACATTTAAATAATCTCCAACCTTATCTAGTTTAATACTTGCAAAAATCGTTCAATAGAGGAAAATCTGAAACAGTGATAATAACCTAATGGGCAACTTACAACAGAAATATGTGCTGTTACTTTAAACTAGAGGTATGTCCAATTGCACGAACCCCACCCATAGATTCATCCGAAGTGTAGCTTCAAGATTGCCCAGGCAAATTCCGCAACCTGCCTTTCTTTGCAAACTGACGCTATATGAAAAATATGAAAACAGAGAACAAGTAAAGACATGAAAAATGTTTTTTTTTTATTTTTCACAATTGTTCAAGCCTGACAGTGGCCTGACCTTCTGTCGTAAAAGAGCATTCAAAAATGTTGGGAGCTAGCTCTGGAAAAAGTAATACTTACCTGCTTAGTGTGTTGCCTTCGGACGGGTGCGAAACAGTCTGCCTTGTTGCAAAACAGTTAAACATCTTTTCCATGGTTTCATGCTATAGTGCAAAATTCCAGGGCTTCTCTGCAGCTTAAGCAAGTAAAACAGGCAGGAGGGCATTAAATTGGACCCTTCGGGCTCATCAGCCGTACTCACATGGTTTCACAGAGATCCCATTGTCTAATGATGACCAGTCTGGTGATTTTGCACTGCAGGGTAGCCTAACTCCACTCCAAATGGTTGGCATTGTCACAAAAAAAAACTGGCGTGAGTTTGGTCAATCAGGAGTTACCTTCTAACGGAGTTCCAAATCGGCTAGCAGGAACAGCTAACAAATTAGGCACATGCAAAGTTTTAGGTTACCCAAATTTTAGTCATCACAATTTCATGTTCGTAAAACTTACAGAAGTCAGCAGTCCATTGGGCCTAACTTGTCGCCAATGGTATTCTCCCTTTCCTTTCATCTACCTCACCTCAACCCTTTAAGCATATCTTTCTGTTCCCACTTGTCTCATACACTCATTTGGATTGCTTGAGAAAGCATCCAAGCTGTTTAACTCAACTATTTCCTGTGGCAGGGTATTCCACATTTTGAGTAAATAATTTGCTCTTTATTTCCCCGCTGGATTTATTGCACACTAACTTTTCCAGTCCAGAAATCTATTGTTTAGAAATGTCAACAGAATTTTATTGAGCAGACAGAACCAATCAACTCATGAATGCCATCGTATTATTTTAGTACAGCACTTTGGGAGGGATGAATAGATAATCTATAGATAAGTACAACAACTTTTATTACTGTTTTATATTTTATCAACATTTGGTGATTCAGGTATATATTTATATCCATATTTTCGGGTTCACAGATTTATGATTAGGTGTTCTAATAACATTCTAAAATCCAGAAATCATTTTGTTCCAAACATTCTGGGTTAAAGAGGTAACAGTATATTAAGTAAGTACAAGTACAATATCTTATACTTACGACTCTAAGTTTTGGACTTTCTCACAACTGGAAATATTTTCTCCACATTTACACTGCCCAACCTATTTATAACTTTAAAAACACCCATTGAGTCTCATCCAAGTCTTCTCATTTTTTAAGAAAAAAAGTCCAAAAAGTTCAATTTTTTCACAGAAGTTGTAATCTCTTAGTTCCAGTACCCTCATTGTAAATGTCTTTTCAAAACACATTTTAAAGGTACTTCAATATCTTTTCCTTAGTAGAGCAGCTATATCTACTCAAGGTCAAGAAGGAGAGACCACACCCAGAATGAAATACAGCCCAAGCGAGTATACAGTGCAAGGAGTTTGGAGGCAGCATGGGAATTTGCTGCAGAGGAGAACAGGTGCTTTTTGCTTCCTTTTTTTGGCCTCATAGTTTGCAAAGCTTTTCTTTTAAGCAGGATAAACTGAAGCCCAGGATCAGCGGCCTAGCACAAGAGTGACATCACAAGAAAATCACAAATTCATTGGTTAATGACAGCTACTAATTTGACTATCGTATTTTACTATCAGACTGAAGGTAAATATTTACATGTTACAAACTAGAACACCAGCAAAAAATTTTTGAAAACTGAATTAATAACTAGTTAAACAAAATAGAGACACGGGGCCAGGCAATGTGTTGCAACAGCATGATGTGGCAGCTGGTGGACCACATTATGATTCATTGAGACCACATCCACAGCAAGCGTTGGTTGCTTGAGGAACTCCAGCTCAGTTGATGAGCTGGAGTCAGAGCTTCGAGTACTACAATACATCAGAGAGGACAAAGACAGTTACCTGGACACCGTATTTCAGGAGGCCATCACACCCCTCAGAACCACAAATTTGTCAGTAATCAGGGACAGGAGAATGTGACTACAAGCGAGGCAGGATTAGGAATTCAGGTGGCAGTGCTGAAGGAGCTGCAGCCCTTGAGCTTGTCTGACAGGCTGAAGATACTTGCCCCCTGTGTGGATGAGAGTGGGGACACTGTAGCAAAGGTGAGCAAACTGACCATGACACTGTGGTACAGGGAGCCATTTAAGAGGAGGGAGAAAAGAGAAATATAGTTGTAATAGGGAATAGTGCAGTTAGGAGAATAGATATTGTTCTTTGTGGCCAAGATCGAGAGTCCTGAAGGCTGCATTGCCTGCATTGTGTCGGGTTCAGGATATCTCATCTGGGCTGCAGAGGAAGCTGGAGTGGGAGGGAAAAGATCCAGTTGTCATGGTCCATGTGGATACCAACAATATAATCAGAAAGAGGGAAGGGATTCTGCAGAGGGAAAATGAGGAGTTGTGGCTAAATTAGAAAGCAGTACCATTTCTGAACTACTCCCTGAGCCACGAGTTAACTGACGCAGAGTCAACAAGATTAAACAGGTAAACATATGGCTCAAAGATTGGGGGTATGGGAGAATTCATAGGACACAGGCACTAGTACGGGGCAGAGGGAGAAGGAGGGAGATATCCTAATGGGATAGACTACACCTGAATCATGCCAGGACCAGAGTCTTGGTGAATAGCATAACTGGGGCTGTGGACAGAGCTTAAAACTAAATAGTAAGGCGGGGGGAGGGAGGTGAGTTCAGTTCCATGGAACATTATGGAAAAAGTTACAAGTGGTGGGGGGTGTGCAGGGCAGGGGTTCAGCAGATGTTATTAAAGTTTCCAAAACAAATAACAGAACAGAGTATGGAAAAGGGTCAGGAATCCAACTTCAAGCAAAGCAGATAAGGGGACAACTATGAGAAGTGGGATAGTCAACATAGGACTGAGGGGGTTGTACTTAAATGCTTGCAGTATATAAAACAAGGTAAATGCGCTTGCAGCACAGATTGAAATTGGTGGAGCTAATGCTGTGGGTGTCACTGAGACATGGCTATGAAGGAGTCAAGGCTGGGAACTAAATATCCAAAAACACGCAAATATCAAAAGGAAGGGGAGATGGGCAGAGGGGGTGGGGTTGCCTTATTAGTAATAAATGAAACTAAAATCAATAGCAAGAAGCGATGTAGAGTTGGAAGGTGTAGAATCTGTGGGTAGAGTTGAGGAAGCACAAAGTAAAAAAGACCCTGATTGAAATTACGTACAGGCCTCCTAGCTGCAGTCAGGATGTGGGGAAGAAAATAATGCAGCAGATAGAAGACATGTAGGAAAGGCACTACTACAATATGCAGGTGGACTGGGAAAATCAGGTCAGTAGTGGATCTCAGGGAAAAAGGAATTCATGGAATATCCACATAATGGTTTTTTGGAGCAGCGTGAGGTAGAGCCCACTAGGGAACGAGCAATTCTCGACTTGATTATGTGAAACCAGGCAGACTTAATTTGGGAGGTTCAGCTGAAGGAACTCTGGGGGGGACAGTGACTATGATAGAATTCACCCTACAGTTTGAGAGAATGTAACTGTATTACAACTGAGTAAACGCATTTACAAAGACAGGAGGAAAGGATCTGGCCAGAGTTGATTGGAATGGAAGCACTGCAGAAAAGCAATGGCAAAAGTTTCTCAAGGTAATTCAGGGGGCATAGTAGAAATTCATCCCAAGGAAGAAGGAACATACCAAGGGCAGGATGAAGCAACTAGAGCTGATAAAGGAAGTCAGCGACAGCTTCAAAGCAAAAGGAAAAGCATACAATGTGGTGAAGATTAGTGAGAATCAGAGGATTGGGAAGCCTTTATAAACCAGCAGAGGATAACTTTAAAATAAAAATGGTGGGGGGGAAAGAAGATGAAATTGAGGGTAAGCTAGTTTGAAATACAAAAGAAGATTGCAAGAATTATTTTAGATATCTGAAAGGTAAGAGACAGACAAGAGTGGACATTGGGCTGCTGGAAATTAGGCTGGATAATTACTAAAGAGGAACAAAAATACAATGGAGAAACTGAATAGGTACTTTGCATCAGTTTTCACAGCAGGAGATACCAACAGCATACCAGAGCTGCAGAGGTGAGTGTAGAGACCATCACTAAGGAGAAGGTGCCTAGGATGCTGAAAGATCCGAAGGTGGATAAATTATCTGGACCAGATGGACTACACCCCAAAGTTCTGAAGAACACTGTACAGGAATTGGTGGTGATCTTTCAGAAATCACTGGAGTCAGAAACAGTCCCAGGAGGACTGGAAAATGGCTAATGTAACACACCTGTTTAAGAAAGGTGGGAAGCAAATGACTGAAAACTACAGGCTGGTTTGCCTGACCTCGGTTGTTTGTAAGATTTTAGAGTCCATTATTAAGGAACAAATTGTGGATTATTTGGAACTGCATGGTAAAATAGGGCTGAGTCAGTATGGCTTCATCAAGAGGATGTCATGCCTGATAAATCCGTTAGAATTCTTTGAGGAGGTAATGAGCAAGTTAAACAAGATGTTTAGGTGCCAATATTGGACTGGGGTGGACAAAATCAGAGGCCACATGACACCAGGTTACAGTTCAGCAGGTTTATTTAAAGTCACAAGCTTTCAAAGCACTGCTCCTTCATCAGGCTTGTGATTTCAATTAAGCCTGTTGGACTGTAACCCGGTGTATAGTGTGATCTCTGACCAAGTTAAACAAAAAAGAGTCAGTGGATATGATCTATTTGGATCTCTAGAAGGCCTCTGACAATGTGTCACACTGAGGCTGTTAAATAAGAGCCCATGGTATTAAGGACATGGCACTGCATGGAGAGGGGATTGGCAGACTAGCAGAAAGTACAGAGTCAGGATAAAAGGGTCTTTTTCAAGATGGTAAACGGTACCTAGTGGAGTTTTGCAGGGGTCAGTGTTTGGACAACTATTCACATTGTACAAAAACAAAGTTGCTGGAAAAGCTCAGCAGGTCTGGCAGCATCTGTGAAGGAGAAAACAGAGTTTACGTTTCCGGTCCGGTGACCCTTCCTCAGAACTGATGGCAGCTGGGAAAACGTCAGTTTATATGCAGAAACTAGGGAGGTGGGTGGGGTAGGGAGTAAACGGTAGGGTACAGCCCAAAGAGAGAGAAAGACAGTTGGACAGACAAAGGAGTTGCTAATGATCAGGCTGCGAGGGTCAATAGTTGTTATGGGGGACTGTTAGTGACTAACAACAGGGGGTGTGTAATGGCAGGCTATGTGGTAACAAGGCCTGGTGTGTGGGGTGGGGGCTGGGACATGGGAGAGTTTAGGCCCTAAAATTATTGAACTCTATATTGAGTCCGGAGGGCTGTAGGGTCCCCAAGCAGAAAATGAGGTGTTGTTCCTCCAGCTTGCATTGGGCTTCAATGGAACACTGCAGCAAGCCAGAGATATGTTGGCCAGGGAGCAGGGTGGTGCATTGAAGTGGCAGGCAACAGGTAGTTCAAGGTCTTTTTTGTGAGCAAAACGCAAGTGTTCTGCGAAGCGGTCGCCAAGTCTACGCTTCATTTCCCCAATGTAGAGAGGACCACATTGTGAGCAGTGAATGCAGTAGACTAGATTCTGGGAAGTGCAGGTGAAGTATTGCTTCACCTGGAAGGTATGTTTGGGCACTTGGATACTGGGGAGGGATACTCCAACCATCTGGATGAAGGAACTAAGAGCATTGTGTCATCTGCAAATGTAGCAACAAAGATAGGTGGAGGGACAAATAGTGTTGAAGAAATGGGGAGGCTACAGAAGGACTTGGACAGGCTAGGTGAGTGGCAAATGTAGGAAAGCGAGGTTATGCACTTCAGTTGGAAGAACAGAGGAGTAGACTGCTTTCAAAACAGGGAAAAGCTTTGGGAATCTGAAGCACAAAGGGACTAGGGAGGCCTAGTTCAGGATCCTGTTTAAGGTAACATGCAGGTTCATATGGCAGTTAGAAAGGCAAATGCAATGCTAGCACATACTGCTGGGGCTTTATAAGGCTCTGGTCAGACTTCATTTGGAATACTGACAGAGTTTTGGGCCCCATATCCAAGGAAGGATGTTGTTGGAAGAGAGCCAGAGGAAGTTTAGAAGAGCAATCCTAGGAATGAAAGGCTTGTCAAATGAGGAGCACTTGATGACTCCGTGTCTGTACGCAAAGGAGTTTAGAAGGATAAGGGAGGATCTCCTTGAAACTTACAGAAAATTGTTATGGACCAGATCAAACCACGTCAAAACATATTAAGAAGATAGCTTAGACCGGAACATTTTCTTATTTTAAAGGCAAGTGCCAGGCGTTGCGTCCCAGATGCGATTCGATTGGTCAAACTAGCAGATCTGAAGCAAAATACATTTTATTCATACATTACAAATAAAACACAACAAAAGAAAGAATAAATTGGAAAATTTAACAGAGTAATAAATTATTTAACTACTAGACAATAACTGTTCCGATATAGTAACATCCCATAATCACACCCTTGGCAAAAAGGCAAGTTCAGAAAAACAGAGTGCTTCACAGGAAATTCTCCAGCCCAGGAGGAAAAATCATTGGCTAAAACACAGACAGCAAGTGCGAGTGTTGCAGGGTGAGACGTACTGCAGCTTCCACCCAGCTTCAAGAGCCAGCAACAGCAACTACTATTGAAAGTCCTGGTTCTGTGGGAGCTTGCCCCACCAATTCAGGCTGCTTCTATTGTTCCTACTTTAAAAGAACCCAGAGGCTCAAAAGCGGTTTACTAGATCCAGATAGACAGCTCAGTTCTAGATAGGAGATGAGGAGATGTTTCCACTAGTAGGAGACACCCTAGGGTACAGCCTCTGAGTGAAGAGACAATCCTTTAAGAACTGAGATGAGGAGGAATTTCTTCAGCCAGAGCGGGGTTAATTTGTGGAACTCATTGCCACGGAAGGCAAGTTATTGAGTGTATTTAAGACAGAGATAGATATGTTCTGGATTAGTAAAAAGGATCAAAAGTTAAGGGCAGAAGGCAGGAGAATTGGGATGAAAAACGCATCGGCCATGATCAAATACTGGAGCAGACATTCTGCTCCTATGTTTTATGGTCTTAAACTTCCCTTTTTAAAATTCTATTCTCAAGAAATAATTCTGAGTGGTTGGCTAGCATTCTTAATTGCTTTGCGGACTTGCAATGCTGCTTTTACCATTTTGTTAACCTGTATCCACAGATCCACTTGTGCATCTACCCAGTTTAATTATCTTATCTCCTGAAGCATAGGAATTGCATCACTTCACATATGGTAAAGTATATTTGCCACTTAAATGTCTAGTCTGCAAAATTTCTAGCATTTTCTTGTATTATGTTTCATACTTTCTCAGTGAGAGTTATACCCAGTTGGGTATCATCTATAAATTTTTATATCAAGTTACTTGTCATAACATCCTTGGTAAAAATAGACACCTCCCTTTTGACATTTTCTAGAACAGCCTGGATATGGCAGCAGTCTAATGCCCAGCTTCTGAATGAAATAAACTCACTACTGTTGTGGTTAACATCATCCCGCCCCCTTGACCTGTCCGTCCTCCCTGGACTGACCTATCTCCTCCCTACCCCGCTACCTACACTCACCTTTACTGGCTCCATCCCCGCCTCTTCGACTTGTCTGCCTCCTCTCCACTATCCATCTTCTATCCGCCTCCCCCTCTCTCCCTATTTATTTCAGAACCCTCTTCCCCCCTCCCCCATTTCTGATGAAGGGTTTAGGCCCGAAACGTCAAGTTTTCCTGCTCCTATGATGCTGCTTGACCTGCTGTGTTCATCCAGCCCCATGCTTGTTATCTCACTACTGTTGTGCACTGTTTTCAGTAAGTCTAACGCGCTCAACTCCAGGCAGCCATTATTGAATAAATTTGTTTACATGTCCCCAACAGAGGGCAGCAAAGAGGCAGTATAACAAAATGCTCAACTATTACAACATTTTGCACCCCTTTCCTCAATTAACGAAGCAAATTGTACATTAAATTGCAAACTGGTGCATTCACACAAATACAGATGTCAGAAAGAGTAGGCCTGTACTATTCAACAAGATCACGGCTGATCGTCTGTCTCAATACATAATCCTGCTCTCTTCCTCTACACTGAGACACCTTTAGCTTCTAGACATCTATTTATTTCTTTCTTGAAGATATTCAGTGACTCAGTTTCCATTTGTGATAGAGAATTCCACAGGTTCACCACCCTAGTCAAGACATTTCTCCTTATCTCAGTCCAAAATGGCCCACAGCATACCCCAAAGAGGACCACACTCACCACCAACCCCCTCACATCATGCAGGGTAAACATCATTCCTGCATCTACTCTCTACAACCCTGTCAGACTTTTACACATTTTGAACGAGGTGCCCTCTCATTCTTCTGAACTCCAGAGAATATTGAGCCAGTCAACTCAAATCTGTCATCCCAGGAATCAGCCTAGTGAACCTTCACCACACTCCCTTTATGGCAATCAACATTGCCTCTAAGTTGTACAGCTGCTGGGAAGGCGCATGCATATCAATTGTCATGCCTCTGGATGACTTCTACTTCCAGAAGCTGCTGCCAAGCATGGACCTTGGAGATTTCTGCAGGAGGAAGAGAAATTAGACAGAATGTTGGTGACAAATGTATGCCTTCATGGGTAAGGAGACCAAAACTGCACATAATACTCCAGATATGGTCTCATCAAGGCCATGTACAACTGCAGTAAGACACCCTTGCTGCTGCACTCAGACCACCGTGCAATAAAGGCCGACATACCATTTGCCTTCCCAGGAATACATTGTGACTAAACCAACACGAATACCACCTGAAGTTTGCAGACTTAGTTGCTCATTAGCTTCAACTCTAATCAAAACTAAAGTATTTGTTCTCAATACTATCAAAGTGTAAAAATTGTTTTTCCTTAATTTCAACTTCACAGGACAAAAATATTATCATTTAACAAGAAATAAAAGAACTTTTCACTTCTTCCTTCCTACGTACTTCAATTAACCTCTCTTATTTTAATCTCTGTTTGGCTAACAGTGGTTTATCATGTTTGCCCTTTTGTCAGATTTCCACTTTTAAACAAATAAATTGTGTGACACCGAAGGAGCCTTTCCTCTATCTTCAATATATAGGCGAGTGGACTTAGCATCTTTACAACAGCTCCAATCATATATATCTCCTCATCACCTCAATTATTTTACATTTTAGCATTCTGGCCAGCATTAAACTTTCTAGACCTTCATGCTTGGTGTATCACAATTCATCTTCACTTGCTTTTCTCTCATTTAGCGATTGACACAAAGCTTAATTAAACTAAACCTCATTCTTCCAGCATCTTTAAATACTACATTGTAAGGTGAGAAACCGTACTTGTGGACAGTCTTGTAGATTGTGGGGTTGTTCTGTAAAGGAACAAAAAATGTCTAATCTGTGTCAAAGAGAAATATGGAAATCACTGATAACAAGCTGTGGGGCTGGATGAACACAGCAGGTCAAGCAGCATCATGGGAGCAGGAAAACTTGACGTTTCGGGCCTAAACCCTTCATCAGAAATGGGGGAGGGGGGAAGAGGGTTCTGAAATAAATAGGGAGAGAGGGGGAGGCGGATAGAAGATGGATAGAGGAGAGGATAGGTGGAGAGGAGGCAGACAAGTCGAAGAGGCGGGGATGGAGCCAGTAAAGGTGAGTGTAGGTGCGGAGGTAGGGAGGAGATAGGTCAGTCCAGGGAGGACGGACAGGTCAAGGGGGCGGGATGATGTTAGTAGATAGGAGATGGGGGTGTGGCTTGAGGTGAGAGGAAAAACACGTTAGGGAGGTGGAGATGAGCTGGGCTGGTTTTGGGATGCGGTTGGGGGAGGGGAGATTTTGAAGCTTGTGAAATCCACATTGATGCCATTGGGCTGCAGGGTTCCCAGGCTGAATATGATTTGCTGTTCCTGCAGCCTTCGGGTGGCATCACTGTGGCATTGCAGGAGGCCCAGGATGGACATGTCATCTGAGGAATGGGAGGGGGAGTTGAAATGGTTCGCGACTGGGAGGTGCAGTTGTTTGTTGCGAACTGAGCGCAGGTGTTCTGCAAAGCGGTCCCCACCAACCTCCGGATCCAATGCATCATCCTCTGACACTTCCGCCATCTGCAATTAGACCCCACCACCAAAGACGTTTTTCCCTCCCCACCCTTATCTGCCTTCCGGAGGGATCACTCCCTCCGTGACTCCCTTGTCCGCTCCACACTCCCCTCCAGCCCCACCACACCCGGCACTTTTCCCTATAACCGCAGGAAGTGCTACACCTGCCCCCACACCTCCTCCCTCACCCCAATCCCAGGCCCCAAGAAGACTTTCCACATCAGGCAGATGTTCACCTGCACATCTGCCAATGTGGTATACTGCATCCGCTGTACCCGTTGTGGCTTCCTCTACATCGGGGAAACCAAGCAGAGGCTTGGGGACCGCTTTGCAGTACACCTGCACTCAGTTCGCAACAAACAACTGCACCTCCCAGTCGCAAACCATTTCAACTCCCCCTCCCATTCCTCAGATGACATGTCCATCCTGGGCCTCCTGCAATGCCACAGTGATGCCACCCGAAGGCTGCAGGAACAGCAAATCATATTCAGCCTGGGAACCCTGCAGCCCAATTGCATCAATGTGGATTTCACAAGCTTCAAAATCTCCCCTCCCCCAACCGCATCCCAAAACCAGCCCAGCTCATCTCCACCTCCCTAACCTGTTTTTCCTCTCACCTATCCCCTCCTCCCACCTCAAGCCCCACCCCCATCTCCTATCTACTAACATCATCCCACCCCCTTGACCTGTCCGTCCTCCCTGGACAGACCTATCTCCTCCCTACCCACACTCACCTTTACTGGCTCCATCCCCGCCTCTTCGACTTGTCTGCCTCCTCTCCACCTATTCTCTCCTCTATCCATCCTCTATCCGCCTCCCCCTCTCTCCCTGTTTATTTCAGAACCCTTTTCCCCTCCCCCATTTCTGATGAAGGGTTTAGGCCCAAAACGTCAAGTTTTCCTGCTCCTATGATGCTGCTTGACCTGCTGTGTTCATCCAGCCCCATGCTTGTTATCTCGGATTCTCCAGCATCTGCAGCAGCTTTTATCTATGGAAATCACTGCTTAGCTTGCCACCTACAAAGAGCTCATCACAACTTTAGGGCTTCTTTCTGCAGCATCATTTGATGCTAAGTGATGTGTGGTCTCTCAGTGTGTGTTTGATTCCATTTTTACTCCGAAATATTTCAAACTCTTCCAATATTAAGTGTGAACTATCGTCTGACACCAATACCTCTGGTAGTCCATGAACTACAAATTAACTTCACAAAGCAATAATTTACCTCTTGTGGTATAGAAACATGCATTCAACCAAAATGAGGCATTCATTCCCTTTCACTTCAAGAATAAATGACAATATTTCTTTCAACAGTTTTTTTTATACTTGACCATTGTACAAAAGGAACCTTGAATGGACTATTTCCTATCCTGAGACACATTTCACAATGGTTTAGCTTCTAAATTGCCTCTATCTTTCTAATCTATCCAATTCTTTATTTATTGCTTCTAATTGTGCAAAAGGCACTTGCTTAATACCACATATTCCTGGTACATTTTCCTTTAGCCATTGTTGTGATGTTTAGTTCTAACATTAGTCTTCCTTGTTGAAAGACCACTGTGCGCTCTCTTCCCGCTTCCACACTAGGTATACACTTTCTGATCCCTATTGCAATTAACTTAGTCCAATTTAACTGCCTCTCAATAGGTCAATTTCTTCCCAGCCAGGTTGCGGCCTCTCCTATTACTATCAATGGCTAGTAATTGAATGCATTATCACATTCCTCTTTAACACTAACTAACTTCATTTAACAGTGGAATACACTGACTGGAAAAACTAGTCAGTTTCACACCAATTTTGTACAGGAAATATGGCTTAGGGATTTGCTTTGTTTTCATTTTGAGTTAACAGATATGGCTGCAGCTGTAATAACAGCAAAACAAGTTGCAAGTTTCTCACTTTCAATTCCACTGTCAACACTGGAATTTTATCTTCAACTCAAATACACTACTTTGATAGCACCTACCAAACCGCAATTTTTCCTATCCAGAAAGCCAACGTCACATGGACAAGACCACCACCTGGAAGATCCCTTCCAAGACACAAAATATTCTGCCTTGAAAGTATAATCGCTTCCCTCCTTCACCGTCATTAGGTTCAATCCCTGTTAAACAACATCAAGAGTATACCTAAGCAACAGAACATGTTGTGGCTGAAAAAGTGGTTCACTGCCAGCTTTTCAAGGACAATTCAAAATAGACAACAAATGCTGGCCTTCCCAGTGATGTTCACCATCCTAAGAATGATTTTTCGTTTTTAAAAAAAAGCTTGTGTTGTTTATCTTGCTTTCTGACTGAGCACAGCTCTTGATCTTCCGCTCAATAACCAACTTCTTTTTTCCACATTTAAACCGTTCAACCAATGTCTTTAAATTTATGCCTTCTAGCCACTGACCCCTCTCAGGAAACCTGGTCATTCCCATCTACTATATACAGGCTCGTCACGATCTTGTACACATCAAACCTCCACTCAGCCTCTTTTCTGCCAAGGAAACCATCTCAAGCCTATCCAATCTTGCATCAAAGCTGCAGTTTTCCAGTTCTAGCAACATCCACATTAGTCTCCTCAATACGCCTTCAGTGCAACTACATCCTTTCTGTAACATAGTGAACAGAACTGCATACAGTACTCTAGCTGTGGATTAATTAGTGTTTCATATAGCTTCACCACAGCCTCTTTGCTCTTTTATACTATGTCCCAGCTAAGAAAGTAATGTACTCCACTTGCCACCTTAGCCATCTTATCAATCTGTCCTGTTACTTTCAGGTATGTGTGTAGGTAGGAAAGGTCCATCACTTCCTCTGCACCTCTCATTATCCCCAATTATTGTGTAATATTTTGCCTGCTTAACCTCCCCAAAATACAACACCGACAGTTCTCCAAATTGAATTCCATTTGTCACTTTCAGCTCACCTAACCAGTCCCCTGATATCTTCCTGCAGCTCACAGCTTCCCTCCTCATTTGCATATGTATGGCCATTTTTTGTGCCATCTGCAAAAATTCATAATTATGCCCATTATATTTAAATTCAATCAGAGACATACACCACAAAATACAGGGGACTAGTAGTGAGACCTGTGAGACCCCACTAGAAAGGTCTCCCAGTTACAAAAATACCTGTCAACTGCTACACTTTCTTTTCTGCCAGTGAGCCCATTTTGTACCCAGGTTACTATATATCCCTGGACTTACATCATTTATTTTAAAACCAGTCTGCCACTTGGGACCTTCTTAAAAGTTTTGCTAAAATAACATAGGCCACATCAAGTACATTACCCTCGTCAATCATCCCTGTTACCTCCTCAAAAAAAAAATCCAAATCGAGTTAATCAGATATGATGATCCCATGCTGATTGTCCTTGATTACTCTGCACCCTCTGAAGAGAAATTTATCCTCTTAGAACTAATTGTGTAAATTACATGATTATGCACGCATGCTTGAGTCTGGCTGGCTGCTCTAACAACAACTGGCTACACTGGAAAGTTACGAGAGCAGACATTTAGCAGCTTTGACGAGGCTAACAGCCAAGCTATTCAAATGTGCCAGTGTGGAGTTGTGACCCCAGGTTAATGGCTCATCCAAGAGATTGCATTCCAAACAGAGCAGTACGATGATACTCACTAAGCTGAATACCATCAAAATCAACCAGCTTGACTGGCACCCCACCAACCTTCAACGTTGATTCGCAGTGGCAGCATACATCATGTACAAGATACAGTGGAGTAACTCACCAAGGCTCCTTCAACAATACCTTTCAAACTTCTACCACCTAGAAGGATAAGGCTTGCAGATGTATGGGAATGCCACCACCGACAACTGCCTCAAGGTCACACACCATCGATTGGGAACAACATCACTGTTCATTCACTGTCACTGTGTTAAAACCCCAGAACTCCATTTTTAGCAGCAGCATGGTCAACCTATACCCGTAAGGACAGCTGTCGCTCAAGAAGGTAAATCTCAAGCAAACAATAATCCATTAGTAGTGCATAAAAACCATTTACTTTAAAGCTAGGCCACAAAATCATTTTAAAAGAAATCACGACGCCTGCAGAAATACTTACAAGTTCATTATTAACCTCAAGCACACAGAAAACCCACCAGTTACTGGTGATCAAAAACTACGAACCCTTATTTATAATTATAAATATACTTTAAAAAGTTTGTTATAAATATGCTTTACCGTTTCAGTGCATCCAACTAAACGTTAGTCTCCTGTGATGAATTAACATTGATTACAATAGTGGAAACAAGATTAAAAAAATTCAAGAGTTCCACTTTTGCCATTAATAAACAGCTGAAAAACTGAGCAGACAAGATTATCACTTTCCTACTGTACAGCACATTAACTCACTTACAAAAAGATTGTTCATGTTATGGTACTAATTACAAATTTTGTGAGCAAGTTATTCAATAGTTTTCTCAGCAAAGGGGTACAAAATTAAATGGGGGTTCCAATTAATCATTTTGGTTTCCTCCCGCAATAAAGCAAGCCACTTGTTATATGTTGGACTTAAGAGGATTATGTTTTAAAATCTCATCTTAAAGTGGAAACAGATTGTTCTCAATGAAACATGGTTGGTGAATGTTGTGGGGAAATGGGTTGGGGGTGGTGGTGAAACAAGAGAGCACACAAGGCAAGGGCTGTCCCTGCTGTGAAGAATGAAGGGATTCTGTGAATTCATCCTGTGTGGAAACAGGCCCTTCGGCCCAACAAGTCCACAATGACCCTTGGAGCATCCCACCCAGACTCATCCCCTTTAACCCACCTAAGCTACACATCCCTGAACACTATTGGCAATTTAGCTTGGCCAATCCACCTGCCCTGCACAGGACTGCGGGAAGAAACCGGCACACCTGGAGGAAACCCACGCAGACACAGGGAGAATGTGCAAACTCCACACAGACAGTCGCCCGAGGGTGGAATTGAACCTGGGTCCCTGGCGCTGTGAGGCAGCAGTACCAACCACTGAGCCACCGTGCTCAGTTTGCATATTAACAATAAAGTCAAATGCTTGTAAAAGTTGCTTCCCTGTTTGAAACAAAAGGAGCAGGACTGATCCAACTTTGCAGTTTAAGTAACAATTGGGCCGTACCGATGGATTTTAGGTCCAGAATACGCAGACTGAGGCAAACAATTTTTGAAGGATATTGAAACATTCAATCTGGCATGCAGGCGAGGAGAAGTGTGAATTGGAAACTGGGAATATTTTGGAACTTACTATTGCAATACTAAAATGTCTGATCAAAGTTAGGCACAGATAATGGGGTTAGAAAAAATATCTTGATTGAATTAATTACTTAATGTGGATGTTTTCATTTCTTTAGGTTGGTGCACTTAATGACTGTGAACAATGCTTAATCTAAGTTTATCTCAGTTATAGTAACTACTTAAAATGTGATCTAGTCTTTCACCAACATCATTCAGTTGCTAAGAAACAAACTCTCAAAAATCAACACACTCTCCTGAGATCATAACACACAGGAGAAAGCACAAAGGCTGAGGAGGCGACCTGATAGGAGTATCATATCTAAAATTATAAGGATAAACAGAGTGGATAGTCAGAATCTTTAACCCCAGGGTGGAAATGTCAAAAACTAGGGAGCACCGATTTAAGGTGAGATAGGGAACATTTGAAGGAGACGTGAGGGGGAACTTATGTTTTACACGGTGGTACGCGCCTGGAACACAGTGCTGAGGGGATGGCCGAAGCAGATACGATCGCAAACTTTAAAATACGTTTAGACAGACACGTGAACAGGCACAGAATACGAAGAATACGGACCTTGAACAGGCACATGCTATTAGTTTAGAATGGCAACATGGTTGGCACAGATATGGTGGGCTGAGGAACCTGTTCCTGTTTTGTACTGTTCTCTACGATGCTCCCAGTAGTCAATTTTGGCACTTTAAGTTAGTCAGTTGCATGCTCACGCCCCTCACTTACCGGCTTAACCGGGGCATTCTATTCGGCAATGAAAGCTGAGGAATGAGTAAGGAATTTTAATAAGATAAAATGTAGACCCTATAAATTTTGATTCTAAAAATAGTGCACATTTACTTTCTTCAGCAAATTATATTCAGAAAAAATATTCATTATGGTTTAATTATTAAAAAATGCTTTATGTATATTTTTAGAAACAGTTTTTGTTTCTAAATTTATCAGGCAGATAAATAGGGTGGCATGGTGACCCAGTGGTCAGCACCACTGCCACACAGCATCAGGGTCTTGGTTTGATTCCAGCCTAGGGTAATTGTGTGGAGTTTGATCGCGCTCCCAGTGTCTCTGCGGGCTTCCGTTGGGGGCTCCGATTTTCTCCCATAGTCCAAACGGTGCACAGGATAGATGGATGGGCCATGCTAAATTGCCCTGTAGAGTCCAGGAATGTGTAGGCTAGGCAAATTAGTCATAGTAAATGTGGGGTTATGAGGATATGGTAGGTGTCTGGGTGGGATGCTTTTTGGAGGGCCAGTGTGAACTCGATGGACCGAACAGCCTCTTTCCACACTATAGGAGTTCTATGATTCTAAATAAACCAAACGATCTCCAATGCACCGTTATATGTTCAGAACTATTGACACAATACTTCTTTCTGTTTTGAGGATTTTTCACCTCATTTTAAATGCCTGCCCTAGCATTTATGTTTCCTTAAAATCAGCTACAATTTTCAAAATACTGTCATAACAATTCCACAAGATTTTTAGCTGACTTCAGTTCACCTTGTGACTAAGTGACCTACAATAGGTGTGTTAGTATTGTTGCTTTAAATGCAGTTTAAAGCATTAAAGATAACATGTTGAGTCAAAAATCAAATCATCAGTGAAGTGTTCCTTTCATCATAAGCACCATGTTAATCTAAACATTCGTGCAATGCCTTTTTTTACAATCCAAATATATAGCGCAAATAGAATCTTTTCAGGGTCTTGGAATTAAAAACTTTAACACTCTTTATGTAAGCCATTTGGTCAAATACATTAAATGCAATCCATATCTCAACATTCCATATTTAAGAAAATATTTAAGCTAATCTCAGCATCAAATTACATTTTTTCAACAATTCCCGAAACCAACACTATGCAAAAATGAGTCTTACGTAACTATTTCCTACAAACACTCAACACAGGCATCACAAGTAATGAAGGAATAATTCAGTAAACTTTCTGTTCAGGAATGTAAATTTTAAAATGTGGCGTCAAAGACTATACAGGTAGGAACTCAACAGTATAGCTTTAGGTTACATGACAGTAGAAGAAAGTGGTAAGGAAGGTAGGAAGATGTAGGTGGGGAGGAATCCAAAGAAGTGGTCACAATTTGCCTCAATCATCAAAACAGTAAGAATGGAAACGGCCACTAATACGAAGAGCTTATACAGAGCAGAAGTTGAGAAAGGATAGAAAAGGCAGTGAATCAAGAGTACAGACACCAATAAAAGCTGAGATAGAGATTACAATCAAAAGAATTAGGTGATGAAGGTAGAAGAAAGGAAGCTTCCTCCAATAGATGCTCAGTGAGAGGTTTAGAGAGGTATTAAATACCAAGAAATATTATAAAGACAGTCAAAGGGTCTGGAACATCTAACAAGCCACGTTTAACTGTACAGGATTCAAAATACAAATTGGCAGGTGGAAACAGCAGCCCTAAATGCCTATCAATACTTTGTGAGCCCTATAAACTAAAAACCTAGGAAAAAAAATCATGTACAAGTACAAGGATGAGTGAGTAATTATTTTTCCATATTCAGTAGTTGAGCATTGATTTTTTTTGAACACCTGCACTTCTCTCACTCAAAAATGCAACCACATGCTTTATGGTCGACTGCATTTTTCATAACATAATCAAACTGATTTAAAAGTGGAATAAAAGATTTAATCTAGAATTTGCAGGTAGTAGCAATACAATGACACTTGCCACTAGCCACTAACCTTGAAGGAAGCAAACCATAAAGATCTGGTCATCGTTATCATGTGAATTTCCTCATTTTTAATAGAAGTTTGAATTTGGCATCAAGCCAAGGAGATCACCAGGAGTCCAGGAACAGTGATAAAATCAAGCAGAGCAAGCGGCCAGAAGCCCAAAACTAAGATGTAAAAAAAAAATGCCGGAGAAACTCAACCAGTATGGCAGCACCTATCAAAAGAAAATATGACTATTAAACAGCATTTAACAATTCTCTTGTTTTGAGCTACTAAACAACAACTTTGTCATATTCGTCTCATTACCACCTTTTTAGGTAACTGGCCCACAGGTCAAACAAGGTCACATTTAAAGAGGTGTAAGATCTGTACAAACCTTAAGAGTATAATAAAATCTACACGGTAAAGTATCAACTGTATGCAATTGTCAAGACAATTTCTTATGAAAATAATATTCCACCAATCATCAGTGAACACACACACCAACCACAATAATCCTGCATTTAATACTGTGCAAGTACACAAGTACTGCTAGATCATCCAAGTAGCTAGCTCACAAACATTATTGACAGAGGTCTGGCCATAAGTAGCTGCCAACATTTTAACTTAGAGAAAGCAGTGTTCTACAGGGCAAAAAGGAAAAAGGCTGGTTAGAAACAAATAGATCTACTTTTCACATACCTGCTGTTCTCAGCAAACGAGACCACTTTCCTCAGTAATGCCAAGGTCATCATGTTTTGTATGACTGTCAGTATTTCCAAGATGTCTATCTAATACAGATTTGTACAAAAGCCAAAAGTTTCTTCAGCGCAACACTGCCAAGACCAAAACCAAAACCACACAGTTCAGCTCTCAACAGTAACTCTGCACCTTCACTCATGATTCCATGCTACTTTCTGGCAATTTGTTCACACAGAAGCCAAAAGGTGCACAGCCTCTGCATTATTTGCTTTCTAAGCTTCAAACAGAGTAATACATTGTGGTGACAACCTATTACTAGTGTGAAATACTACACACCTGCAGTGGAATCCTCATCAACCAGCTAGGTTGATTTCCCTAACAAGAATTGTGCTATAGTCCCCAGTTAGAATCTGCACAAACTAAATTATCAGCATTCTTGAATCCACATCATCTTCTGTGCTAGATCTTGCTCAATAATTACTTGTATTTCAGTCCCAACCAGTACACTTTCCCCTAATGTATGAAATCAAGATCTTGTCTTTTTTAATATAAACATCCATTCAATAGCATAGCACCCAGCAACTTCTACTGTTATACAGTTTCAGCTGGTAACTTTCATACTGTGCTCAACTGCATTCATCTTCATAACTTCATAAAACATAGGAGCAGAATTAGGCCAATCGGCCCAAAGTCTGCTCTGCCATTCAATATGCTCCTCAGTCCCATTTTCCTGCGCCTTCTCCCCATAACCCTTCAACTTATTACCTGTTAAAAACCTGTCTAACTCCTCCTAAGCTTACTCACTATCCCAGTATCCATCACACTTTGGGGTAGCAAATTCCACAGATTCACAACCCTTGCGGGGGAGTAGTTGCTCCTCAACTCTGTTTTACATTTGCTACTCCTTATCCTAAGACTATGACCCCTTGTCCTAGAATGCCCCACAAGAGGAAGCATCCACTCCGTGTCTATTTTATCTGCACTTTTTTAATCATCTTGAGTACCTCAAATTTGATCTCCTCTCATTCTTCTAACTTCCAGAGAGTACAGGCCTAAACTGTTCAATCTCTCTTCATAAGACAAACCCCTCATCTCTGGGATCAATCTAGTGAACCTCTTCTGAATTGCCTCCAACGCCACTAAATTTTTCCTCAAATACGGGGACCAAAACTGAGCACAATACTCCAGGAACGGTCTCACCAATGCCTTGTATAGTTGCAACATACTGCCTTACCTTTAGTGCTCTATTCCTTTAGCTATAAAAAGCCAAAATTCCATTTGCTTTATTTTCTTCTGTACCTGTATACTGGTGTTCTGTGACTCACGAAAGAGGACACTTAGATCCCTCTGCACCGGAGTACCCCGAAGTCTCTCCCCATTTAGATAATAGGTCGCCTTCCCATTTTTCCGACCAAATGCATGCCATCACACTTATCCACATTAAACTCCATCTGCCACATTTTGGCCCACTCTCCTAACCTATCTATATCCATTTGTAAAATTCTTATTTCCTCATTGCAATTTACTGTCCTGCCTATGTTTGTGTTGACTGCAAATTTGGCTATAGAGCTTTCTATCCCTGTACCTAAATCATTAATGTAGATTGTAAGTAGCTGGGGTCCAAGGATCAAACCCTGTGGCACCCGACTAGTTAGTTCTTGCCATCCAGAGAAAAACCTATTTATCCCGACTCTCTGTCTTCTGCCCATCTGCCATTCACCTATCCAAGCAAATAAATTATCCTAATCCCATATGATCCAATCTTGTGAATTAATCTTTTGTGCGGCACCTTATCAAACACCTTCCGGAGGTCCAGACAGATTACACCTACAGGATCCCCATTATCCACTTTGCTTGTTACACCTTCAAAGAACTCTAGCAAATTAGTCAAACATGATTTGTCCTTCATGAAACCATGCTGACTGTGATGGATAGCATTTTGACTTTCCAAATGTCCTGATATTGCTTCCTTAATAATTGATACTAACACTTTGCCAACAACAGATGTTAAACTAACCGGTCTGTAATTTCCCACATATTGCCTCCCCCACTTTTTGAATAAGGGTGTTACATTAGCATTTTTCTAATCCACTGGAACCTTTCCCATATCTAGGGAATTTTGTAATATTGTAAACAATGGATCCACTATCTCTGTCGCCACTTCCTTTACTACCCTAGGATGTAGGCCATCAGGCCCTGGGGGACTTGTCTGCTGCCAATCCTAATAGTTTGCTGTGTACTTTTTCCCTATCAATGCTGATTGTTGTAAGTTCCATCCTTTCTATTCCCTCTGACTAGCCCGTTCCAATAGGACTGGTTTGCCCATTCCAGTAGGAATGGTACTATTGTTCTCCACCATGAAAACTGAGGCAAAGTATTGATTTAACATCTCTGCCATTGCAGTGCTCCCCACCATTAAGTCTCCAGTTTCATCTTCCAAGGGACCAACATCCACCTCAGTGACCCTCTTCACTCTTATATACCTATAAAAGCTTTTGCTGTCCTTTAGAACATAGAACACTACAGCCCCTTCGGCCCTCGAAGTTGCGCCGACCTGTGAAATCAATCTGAAGCCCATCTAACCTACACTAATCCATTACCATCCATATGTTTATCCAATGACAACTTAAATGCCCTTAAAGTTGGTGAGTCTACAACTGCTGCAGGCAGGGCATTCCATGCCCTGACTACTCTGAGTAAAGAATCTACCTCTGACATCTGTCCTGTATCTATCGCCCCTCAATTTAAAGCTATGCCCCCTCGTGCTAGCCATCACCATCTGAGGAAAAAGGCTCTCACTGTCCACCCTATCCAATCCTCTGATTATCTTGTATGTCTCTATTAAGTCACCTCTTAACCTTCTTCTCTCTAACGAAAACAGCCTCAAGTCCCTCAGCCTTTCCTCACAAGACCTTCCCTCCATACCAGGCAACATCCTGGTAAATCTCCTCTGCACCCTTTCCAATGCTTCCACATCCTTCCTATAATGCGGCGACCAGAACTGTACGCAATACTCCAAGTGCGGCCGCACCAGAGTTTTGTACAGCTGCAACATTCTGATATTTTGTGCTAGTTTTCTTTTGTAATTTACCTTCACTCTTTTTATTAATTTTTTTTAGTATCCCTTTTTGTTCATGTTAGAAAGTTTCCTAGTTCTCCTGCCTTCCGCTGGTCTTTGCAATATGGTATACCTTAGTTTTTGACTTTATATTGTCCTTGACCTCCTTATTTAGCCATGGATTTTTTTTTTAAACCCCCTTACCATCTTTCTTCCTCACTGGGATATATTTCAGTTGTGAGGAATTGAGAAGCTCTTTAAACAACTGCTACTGCTCATACCTTTTAGCCTCCTGCCCAATCTACTCAGGCCAAATCTGTCCTCATGCCTATGTAATTTCCTTTGGTTAATTCCAGAACACTACTGTGGGACTGCACTTTCTTACCCCTAAACTGAATTTTGAATTCTATCATACTATGGTCACTACTCCCTTGAGAATCCTTAACATTGATGTCATCAATTAACCCCTCCTCATTACACAACACCAAATTCTTGGTTGGTTCCACAACATACTTCTCCAAGAAACAATCGCTAATACATGCAATGAACTCTGCCTCCAGGCCACCCTTGCCAATTTGATTCTTCCAATCTACGTCCATGTTAAAAATCACCCATGATTATTGCTGTACCTTTCTTGCAAGCCTCTAATATTTCCTGGTTTATACCATGTCCCACTGCATAACTACTGTTTGGGGACCAATAGATTACTCCTACCAAGCACTACTTCTTTTTGCTATTTCTTATTTCTATTCAGACTGATTCCAAATCTTGACCGTCTGAGCTTGTGTCATTTCTCATTACAGCACTGATCCCTTCCTTCACCCTCTATCCCTCCGATATGCCAAGTACCTTGCATATTCAACTCCCAGACTTGGATTCCTTGTAACCATATCTCAGTCATTGCTACCAAATCATACCCTTTTGTTTCTATTTACTCCATGAACTCATTAATTTTGTTTCAAATGCTTCATGCATTTTAGATATAAAGCTTTTAAATCTGTTCTACTGGTAAATTTCCCGACTCTTATAAATCCTTGGTGCATGAAGACAATCACCTGTTCAGTCCCTCACCTTTACTGCCTGGTAACCATCCGCCACATCGTTAACATGCACTCTTACCTCCTCCTGTAATTTGGGCTTTCTAATTTTCCCTACAACTGAACACCTCACCACCCCGCCCCAACCCCAGCTCTGTCCACAGCCCTGGTTCAGCAATTTGCTAGGACTCTGGTCCCAGCATGATTCAGATGAAAACTGTCCCATCGGAACAGGTCCCTTCTTCCCCAGTACTGGTGTCAATGTCCCATGAATTCAAACCCATTTCTCCCACAGCAATCTTTAAGCCACATATTTACCTGCCTAATCTTATTGACCCTGTGCCAATTAGCTCGTGGCTAAGGTAGTAATCCAGAGATTATCATCTTTTTGGTTCTGCTTTTTTAATTTTGCTCCTAGCTGTTCATACTCCCTTAGCAGAACCTCTGTCCTAGTCCTATGTTGTTGGTACCTAAGTGGACCACAACAACTGATCTTTACCCTCCCATTCCAAGTTCCTCTGAAGCCCAGATGAGATATCCCGAACCCAACATCAGATAGGCACACAACCTTTGATACTTTCAATCCTGGTCACAGCGGACAGTGTCTATGCCCCTAACTATACTATCCCCAATTACAACTACATTTCTCTTCTCTCCCCCAACTTGAATGGCTTCCTGCACTACGATGCTGCAGTCAGTTGGCTCCTCCTCCCTGCAGTTCCCATTCCTGTCCACACAGGTCCACAACCTGTTAGACAAGGACGAGGGCTGAAGCTCCCTCAACTCTACCTTCTGGATCCCTCTACCTGCCGCACTCTCAGACACACTCTCCTGTCCCTGACCATTGGCTGAATTCAAGTTAGTCGAAGCGGTGTGACCACCTCCTGAAACACAGCATCCATAGCTAAAGCCACCAACCATCACATGCTTGTATTCTGGCATTCCTCTTCTAAACTCCCAAATTCAAGGCCATATAAACCAACTGACAAATATCTGTAAATCAGGAGGAGATACGGACCAAAAGCAGGCAGATGGTGTTAGTTTAATTTGGTGTCATGTTCAACACAACAATATGTGCTGAAGGGCACATTCCTGTGCTGTACTGTTCTATGTTTGATATCAATAACTTGAAAGGGGGGAGCAAAGGCATAGCTGTTAAACTTGAAGATGACACAAAGTTAGGTAGGAAACATGGAGATTTCAGATATCTATGGTTGAGCGAGTGAGCTAAGTAAGGAGACAAAAATTTGGCAGATGAGTATAATGTGACAAAATATGAAATTGTTCACTTTGACAAGATTAATTAAAAACAGTATTACTTAAATGGAGAATGGATGCACAATTCAAAGATGCACAGGGATCTGTGTGTTCTAATGCATGATTCACAAAAGACTAATATGCAGGTACAGCAAGTAATTAAGATAGCTAATGAAATGCTATCATTTAGTAAAATAGAAATTGAAAATAAAAGGATGTAATGCTTCAGTTATACAGAGCATTGATAAGGTCACATTTCAGTTCTGCATGGAGTTTTGATCTCTCGTTTAAGGAAAAATGTAGATGCAGCTCAAGAGGTTTATTAGATTTATAACTGAAATTAGTGGGTTGTCTAACAAGGAAAGATCTGGTTTTCACCCGAGTTTAGAAAACATGGAATATTTCCCATCATGAGCAAGTCCAGAACTAGGGGTATGGTTTAAAACTGAGAAGTCATTTAGAACTGAAAGGAGGAGGAAATGTGCAACCTTGAAAGTCCCTGCCTCAGAAGGCAGTTGAGGATGAGTTATTGAGTATTTTTGAGTGGATTGATTCCCTTCCCCAACAAAATCTAAGGGTAACAGGAGTAGATGAGAATTTAGAACTTGAAACAAAATAAGACAAGGGTGATTTTCCTATTGAATGATGGAGCAGACTCTCAGAACTGAATTGTCTATGTCTGCTCCTCATTCACATGTACCTATTTGTACGTGCATATGTACACAATTAGAGACATTTAACGCAGACGTGTTACAATTAGGGAAATGTACATTTAAACAGACCACTATACAACCCATATATGTATACTTGGTCCAGGATAACTTCACCTTTATGAAAATCACAAAGGAATTCCCAGACTATACAAATTCTGATCTATAAAAGTTGTACAAACCAAAATAATTATAAAAGTGGACAGAACCTCAATCACGTAGGAGATGGAGGTGTGAGGTAAAGATCATGGCTGTATTTCTTTTTCAGAACTAGAGCAACCTTAAAGACTTGGCTTCTGTTTCTTGTCGGAGTAACTTGCATAACTTAGGAATTACAATAACACTTCTAAACAAACAGTATAACCAAGTGTCACAGCACAGAATATATCTACTTAAATATGATTTCTTTTCTGACTCAGATGCAAATCAGTAGGCTCAAATTATGGAGACATGTCTCTAAAAGATTAATACCAGATGTAATTACTGTGATATATATACTAATAATCCATTGTTAATTAACACAATTTAAAAATATCTGTTGATGCTAAAGTTATGCAAGCTTCAGCTACTGAGCAATAGGATTTGGCACCATTCTACATTGCTTGTTTGAACTTACTGACATGCATGAGAAATCGTCCGAACAAAACATTAGACATAACATCAACAATGAAAACAGATGTGTGAAAGCATAGGACCTCTTATTTCAAGTCTGTTTGCTCTTAATAGCTATTGTGCATTGGTTTGGCTTTACTTTTTTTAAATGTCATCATAAATTCCACATCCTGTTCCAAATGTTTGAATGTCAGGATACCACTTTAACACCAAATTGCGCTCTGGGTCAAAAACAAAATCACTGTTATGAGAAAACCTTATTCCCGCTTATATAAAACCCAGGGAAACACACACAGAGCCCACAACGCGAGCATCAAATTCAGCACTTCACCAACCTGTGTAAGTGAAGAAAAAATACCTGTGATGCTACAAAGGACGAAAAGCAGGAGGTATTTACACCTAATCCTGGTCAAATCAAAACCACCACTAAAACAGATTAACTGTTCATTTATCTTGCTTGTGTGTGTGGTACTTTACCAATGAAAGCTGGCTGTTATGTTTGTCTGGATAACATGAAGTGAACATTAAAAAGGTTACTTTTTTGGGCAACATGAGAAGGATGTGAAAGATCCTCCGCAAGTACATTCTTTCTTCAATAAACTGCCTACTAGCAAACATGCAGTAATGTATTTATACTCCAGTAAAATGTGGAACACTTTCCAGTTCTCTTTCAGTCCTTACAAGTCAGGCTAATCCACTATTAGGGATTACTATTTCCATATTCTTGCATCTCAATTCATCTACTGAAAATCAAAAAATGAACATTCCTGCCTTTAAAAAAAAAAGGATAATGAATAGTTTGAAATCTCATGACAGCTAAATGCCTTAGTGGTTTCCAATTAAAATGCAGTCTGAACAGAAAAGTATAATTACACATGGAAAAAATAAGTTTGAGTGGCCAACTTGCTTTCAACTTTCTGGTGAAAACACGAAGCATATGAATTTCCGATATAACTCCTCAAATCTAGTTGTTTTGCAAAGCAGTACTTTGCGCCAAATATTTTTAAAGCCAGGTTTTGAAAACAAAACGTTCATGCCAATGTACTCAATGATCTCAAAGGTAACTAAGGCAGAAGGAGCATATCGCTAGATTAAAAAAAAGCATGTCAGCAAACTTTCAAGAATGTTTGTAACGAAACAATAATTAAATTGAAGCTATTTATATCAAACTTCAGAACACAGTCTACTACCCGTAAAAGGAAGTTTCCAAGACTTGGTTTAAATGTTTATTTCCTCCTTTACAATTTTCCCTCACCACTGCAGTCTCCTTTAATGTTAATTTCTTAACCAACAAAGAGGCTTGCTTGTAACTCCCCTCCCCCACTCAGCCAATCCCAATACCGTCCCTCGGTTGGCCAACAGACAATATGCAAGAAGGGTTTTCAGTGACTCGTCCTTTCATTTTCTTTTAAACACCATGAGTTGAGACAAAGAACACACCCTTTGTGCAGGAAAGAATTTAATGCGATGAAAGTTTCTTTATGATACTTCAACTGGCTTTAATTTCTATTTTCCTATTCCTTTCACTCTCCATTTCTGTTTTCTCATTAGTTGTCTACACTTTGTTTTTGCTAATTCCACCAGTTTATGTAACAACATTTCTGTCTCTATTTATGATATAACAGAATCCAAAGGTCCTACATCTACAAACGTTTTTAAACTATTTATCTTAGGCCAAATCATAAACTAGGAATCAAAACATTCAAAATCATCTCTTGCTAACTAAAGAAAAAGCACACTTACTAAACTGCCAGATAAGGAAGCAATTTCATTTTGAAGGTTATTTCCATTTCGAAACTTTGAAGAAGAATCAATTTTAATAAACTTAATCCAAAAGTAGCTTTGTTCTGTCTCTATTTCAACTGAACTTAATGTGGGCATGCTCATAATAAGAGAGATGAATGGAAAGCGCTTAAATAAAACTTTGGGGTAAACAGTAAGCAAACAAGTCCTTCAATCTCAAATAAAACAACATTTATCTAGTACTTTTGATGACCATCCACTATTGCAAAACGTTGTAGAGCCAATGAAGCATTTTTGAAGTGGATTCACTGTAATGTACGAAACATAGCAGCCAATTTGCGTACTGTAAACATCCCCAAAACAGCAATACCATCATGACTAAATAATCTGTTTTTATGACGTTGACAGAGGGATGCCAGAATAATTTCTTGATGTCCTAGGTTCAAGCATCTTTAGCTCCTCATAAATGACGTTCCTTGCATAAGATCAGAAATGGGGATTTTCGCTGATGGCTGGTGCTGAATATTGCACCTTCACAACTCCTCAGCTACTGAAGCAGCCTGTAACAAGTGCAGCAAGACCATGACAACATTCAGGCTTGCGATGTTACACAGTAAATAACTTCTGCACCAGACAAGTACTAGGCAATGACAATCTCCCAACAAGAGACAATCCAACCATCACCCCAGGATAATCAATAGCAATACTATCACTGAATGCCATGGTATAACCCTTCTGGACGGTGACCATTGATCAGAAACTGAACTGACCTGGACTAGCCACATAAAGATTGTGGCTATAAGAGCCAATCAGAGGCTGGGAAACCCAGAGCAAGAAACCCATCTCCTGACTCCCAAAGCCTGTTCACCATCTGCAAGGCGCAAGTCAGGTGTACAGTGGAATATACTCCACTTACCTGGGTGAGTGTAGCTCAAGAAGTTGACACCATGTAGGATAAGCAGCCCACATAACTGACACACCATCTAACATTAACTTCGTCCACAACCGATGCACAGTGGCAGTTCTGTATGCCATCTACAGGATGCACTGCAACAACTCAACACATCTTCCTAAATAGTGCTAACCAAAACTATAAATCCACCAAATAGAAGGACAAGAGCAGTAGATATACATGAACACCTCTCCCTCAAGTTCCTCACTAAGCCACACTATGCCAACTTGAGAATCATGCCAATAGTATTTCATTGGGTCAAAATCCCAAACTTCCTCCTTAACAACACTGCGGATATTCCCAGAGCACATGGACTAGGTTGGTTCAAGAAGGCTGCTCACCAATTTCACCAGGGCAATTACAGACGGACTTTTAATGCAGGCTTCAATCAGCAACGTTCACATCCCATGAGTACATATATTAAAAAAAAACTTTTCTTTGAAATATTGCCATGGGGTAGCAATGTGAACAGGCAGATAACACTTTGCTTTAATGTCTCACCCCAAATCACCTGTTACAACATAGTACTCCCTCACTACTACACACAAATGTCAGTTTTGAATTTAGTGCTCAAATTCTAGAGTAGGACTTGAATCCAGAAACTTAAGAGTCAGATGAGAGTGCAACCACCTGAATTATATGTAAAAATTTAGTTTGGTTTGGGGAAGTTTAATAGCTCTACATTTTAAAATTAATTGGACCAATTTCTCACAGCCAGAAAATCCAGATCAAGTTTTGAGTACTTTGACTTAACTGATGTCAGTTAGTGTGACAAATAGGATATTAAAATTAGCCTCAGTCCCTGGGTTAGGAAAATTCAGATATTTTCTCTACTTCTGACTTCTTTTCAGTAATTGTCGCATAGCATCTCAAGCATGTTAGGTGAGACCAGGATCCAGCCCAGCTTGAAATATTCATTATGATGGCTACCAAGAAGAATAGCCATTTGTAATATACTACACCTGCCAATTATGGTAATGCACATGAACAACTATTTGATACTTACTGTGTACACACTGGCCTAATTTCTTTCTTAGTTAACAACACACCATGTAAACCTACCAATTATAATTCTAATATTTGCTGGCAAAGTTCCTGAACTATGCATGTTATTCTTTTTAAATGTTCACAGTTTTCTTTTTAGCTATGTGGGTTGATGTTTACATGCAGATCAGTCACATTACAAACCTCTTCAAGCAATGGTTCAAAAGGGCAAAGTTTTATAGATCGGTTATTATACTGAATTATGGATATCTATGGTTGTGCACTTAAAGGTAACTACACAATCAACAAAGTTACCTTGAATTACCAAGGAAGCAACTGTGGGGGTTACAGGCTGAGAAAGGACGTGATCAATTGCAATCAGTTGTTTTCTAGAAGTCAGTATCACTGTGATCTATATTATTTTCTCAAGGTTGCCTTTGTTTATTGAGACAATCAGTGAAAGCTCAGGTGCTTTACTGTGGCACCATTAAGTATTTAAAGCATTGAGCACTGAAAATGATGCCAGGTTTAACATTTACAATCCTAGACTCAGCGAGGAGGAAAAAAGGCTGAACACAAAACAGAACCAGGAAGGTGTGGTTTTATTTTCCAAATGATAAATAGGTATTAAATAGATATTTAACATTTTTGCATGACACATTTTAATCACACAGCCCAAACATGAAATTTTTTAGAACAATACTAAATCCTCCTACCTATATGACACAGTGATTAAAACAAAGAATTTATTCTATCCACATGTGAAATATACTTAGCCTAAGCCATTATAGTCATTTAACTGTCAAAATGTCAGTTTTCGTAGCCTATGCCCAGTATTGTAACAATTTATTTCAGTGAACTGTCTGACTAAAGGTCATTTTAAACCTTCCTTTGCATAGAAAAGCGTAATTGTTCATCCATCTAGTAGTGAACCACTAAACATGCAGACACAGGCAGTTATTTTTATTCCAAGAACACGAAATATATCCCACTCACTACTAATAACAAACTTTTTGTTACAGAATAGAATACTGTGTACAGCTTTAGTCCCCTCACACAAGGAAAGATCTACTCGGCTTGAAGGAAATGTAGGGGAGGTTCATTGGAATGATTCCTGAGAAATGGGGCCTACCCAATGAAGAGAGGTTGGGTCGACTCTTCCCTAGAAGAGGTGATCTCATTGAAACATAAAATCCGGAGTATCAACCCTATCAAACCCTTCAAGAGGATATGGTCTTCTACAATCGAGCTTGGAGCCCAGTGTCAAAGTAAAGGATCAGATTAACATGAAAAGAATCTTCTTCATTCAAAAGATAGTACATCTTTGGAATTCACTACACCAGAAGGCTAAGACTGCTGAGTCAATCCCAAAACACGGAAGATACCAAAGAAATCATGATATCAAGGGGCAGTGCAGGAAGGAGGTATATGCAGAAGATTAGCTATGATCTTATTGAATGATGGAGCAAACTCAAAGGCTGGAATGATCCATTCTGATTTCATACCTTTTTTCATCTAACCAAAAACTGTTCTTAGAATTAAGAAACGAAAAGTGTTGGTTTGGCATTCAATGCAACATCCATTAGTAAGATAAGTTACAATATTAGTCTGTTCACAGTCTTGCAGCACAATGTGATTTTGTCACAGTCTGTCATCACAGACCCTTTGAAGAACAAAATATCTCAGGGTAAGTTTAGTTAAAGTTGAATGACAGCTTAACTTGAAATCTGAAACTGAGCTCAATAAAAGAAAGAGACAACAAGGTGTAGAGCTGCATGAACACAGCAGGCCAATCAGCATCAGAGGAGCAGGAAAGCTGAAGTTTCGGGCCTAGACCTTTCTTCAGGAAAAAAACCCCTTTTTTTCCTGAAGGAGGGTCTAGGCCCAAAACGTCAGCTTTCCTACTCCTCTGATGCTGCTTGGCCTGCTGTGTTCATCCAGCTCTACACCTTGTTATCTCAGATTCTCCAGTATTTGCAGTTCCTATTATCTCTTCCAGAAGTTGGCATTCCTTAACATTCCCATTTTAACGCTCTGAAAATCTCTTCAGACTTTTAACCCAAAAGGTTGGGACTGCTAAGTTATCACTTTGTCCAATTTGCCCATTTTCTTATTCTTTGATTTTAGAAGTGCCAGGCATTTTGGCTCTTTGGCTTCTCAAATTAAAAAAGTAGAAATTCCAAGATAATCTCAACCAGTCAGGGCATTACTTAGCATAATGCGTAGATGACTGTACATATCTGATATAAAATTTAAGCGCAAGTTGCGAACATATACAGTAGGATTCTCAAAGTGTGGCTGAAAAGTAACTGAATACAAGCTTCCTAAGGTCATTTGAAATTATCAGGAGGGGCATTCATATTATTTCATGATCTGCTCTAAATCCCTACTCGTTATACACATGGACTGGGGCAGGGGGCAAGTTTTCACTCTCCATAAATACTGCCCAACTTGCTCAGCATCTTCAGCATTTTCTGTCTTTATTTCACATTCCTAGCAGCAACAATATTTGCTCTTGTGGAAGGGCAAATCTTATAGATCACGTGGTAGCTGCCCGAGAAATAGCACACTACAGCCTCAATGTTAAAAGAAAAAAAGAACTGTGGGTGCTGGAAATCAGAAACAAAAACAGAAATTGCTGAAAAAACTTTAATGGTTAGGAGCCTTGTAAATACAAGTGCATTAATTCAAGTTACACAGTAGCAAACAAAACCAACAGTAAATTGAAAACACTACTTCAAACCAAATTAGAACTGCAGGAACAATGCAAAAGGGAGATAATCAAGATTTTTCCCCCCTCACACAGCAAAGCACAAACACGTGCAATGCACCATGACAGCAGCTCATAAGCATGTATGAGAAAGGACCTCAAAAATTGTCAGAACACTTACTTCATCACCAGGAATGCAATGCACTTTAGCAGACCAAATCAATTGCTGAGCTCAGCAAAGTTTGATAAACAGCTAGTTGCTGTACCTGCTTTTTAAAACAAACGGGTCTTGTGTTGCATAGAAAACCGAGACTGCCAGGTTCCAGCAATTCATGAATAGATAGCACCAGAAGACACATATCTATAATGTTACACCAGCAATAGAGATGAAACATCTATGTATCTCAAACAAGACCATCAGCCAAATTATGGGGCGGAAAATCAAAATATTTCAAGGAAAGCTAGGGGTCATGACAAAATTCACAAGAGCATTAATCTGAATTACTGACAGAATGAAATTAAAGACTGCAGTAATTTTTCAAGGTATGCAGAATATCCATTTTAATGGATGGTGAAGAACATCATTTGGGTGGAAAGATGATTTGGAAACTGAAAGTATCACATCTGATCCAGAGTGGAATTCTTATGGTACTTAGCTAAAGTGACGCAGAATAAATTCAATTGTTGAATTTATCAATTGTTGAACTGATGTTGAATGAAGAAGATCAATCTGATAATATTTTAAAATATTATGATTGAGGTTAAACAAATGTTTATAGAACTCAGTAAAATGTGTCACTGTTTTTTTTTAACATTTCAAAATTGTGACCACACACACCAATGGTTCATTTCATACTCATTGTACAAGCTGAAGGGTCCTTGTGGGAGTGGTAGTGTCCCTATCTTTGGGCCAGAAGATCCAGGTTCAAGTCCTACTTGTCTAGGGTTTGTCATAACATGTCTGAACAGGTCATTTAAAAATGTCTACAAGTTGAAGGGCTCTTGTGGCAAACGGTACCATTCATATCTCTGAGCCAGAAAGCTACCTGCTCCAGCAGCATGTCACAGCATGTCTGAAAAGGTTTATTAAAAACATCCTAAAGAACGCTGCTCTTGGGTAGATTTTGAGGTTACAAAGACTTTGTATGCCAGAATTTATGCTATCTATTGAAAATTTCTAATTTACCCAAGATTGATGACCTTTTGGAAGACAGAATTCAGGATTCCCACCAACTTGTGTTTGAAAATACTGTTTCCTAATTTCATTTCTAGTCTAGTCCTAACTTTATTATGCTCTCTGTGATTCCAATGCCTGGAAAAAAATAGTTCTTCAGCACTTACCCTACAAATTTGACCCTTTAAGACCTGTGTGATACAATGCAGATTCACCAGGATATCACCCACAGCAATTATGTGGCTACGAGACTAGGTGGACACAAGATCATAGAATCCCTACAGTGTGGAAACAGGCCCTTCGGCCGAATAAGTCCACGCCGACCCTAAGAGCATCCAACCTTGACCCATCCCCCTATAAACCCACCTAATCTACACATCCCTGAACACGACAGGGCAATTTAGCATGGCAAGTCCACCTAGCCTGTACATCTTTGGACTGTGGGAGGAAACCGGAGCACCCGGAGGAAACCCACGCAGACACGGGGAAAATGTGCAAACTCCACACAGAGACTCTGTGCACCTAAAACACAGCCTTCTCACCTTTGTATTCAGACATCTTTGAGACAAAGGACAACATTCGACTACAATTTGCTTATTTTTTCCCCCCCCGTTTGATTCGTGAATGTGAACTTTCATATCTCTTTATTCTCCCAGTTCCTAGTTTCTTACTATCAATGCAAATCAGCTGATCTCACACTTCCCCAAACTGAACTCTATCTACTCTCAGCAACCATTTTCCTATAATCTATTCCATGTCTGTACATAACTTTAAAATGTAAAGCAGTTAATAAAAAAGTAAAATTTAAGAAGTTCATTGCTAGAATATTTTCTACAAACTGTGGTCAGTTTCAAAACCTGTAATTTAGGTATTTGAGGTAAATGAACTCTTTTTGCTCCAAGGTTTTTAGTTGAAGGCAGAATACAAAAAAAAATTATTAAATCAGACAAACTCAAAAGAAACTTAACATCCTCACTACAGGAATAAGAGATAAAAAGGTACTGCAGATGCTGGAGAATCTGAGATAACAAGCATGGGGCTGGATGAACACAGCAGGTCAAGCAGTAACATAGGAGCAGGAAAACTTGACGTTTCGGGCCTAGACCCTTTCTGATGAAGGGTCTAGG